>JACEII010000050.1:852942-940372 GCA_014332785.1 Antheraea mylitta | reverse complement strand
TATTTAACATATAGAATCAACAACAGTAACATAAAATAAAAAAGCTAAAAAACATACATGCAAATACTTAAAAATTATTTAGAGAAGAGAAGAGAGAAGAGAAGACAATAAAAGTAAAAGAAACAATTATGAAAAAATAATTTAGAAAATAAAATAATTCGATAATGTATAACTTAAAATTAAGGAAAAAAAATCCTGCAGAAATTAATTAAATAAAAAACTAATTTTAGATTTGAAATTAGATAGGGAATTACTAAATAAGTCTATGGTATGATCGTTTTTAACAAGTTCGTTATATTGTCGAGAAAGTCTGGGAACGATAAAGAAATGACCTAAATTGGTTCTATAGGTTTTGTGACCAAATAAAGAGACAGGAAATCTAGGTAGTCTGGAAGGCACATTATTGTTAAATCGATTCAAAAGTTTTGAATTATCAATGTGGTTATTGAAAAGTTTATATAAAAAAGTCATGTTTAACATAATTCTTCTATTGTACAAAGATTTCAGTTTAACTTCTTTCAGTCTATCAGAATACGGAGCAAATTTCTTGGAACATCATTTTTAATATAGGTCCAAAAGAATTTAGGATTTTTTTAATAAGGTTAGCTCTGCTTTATCTATGTAAGATTTAAAGTCAGATTTGATAAGTTTATCACTCTCAGCTCTCAGTGATTCAAAATCTAATTTATCAAGAGGATTGTTATACTTTTTGATTTTTGGACGCAATTTATACTTCTTTTTTAAAAGTAATATCAGCGAGCGGGAAAACCAGATAGGGTATCGTTTGCGGCGATATGAAATTTTTGGAGTGTGTTTATCAAGAATTTCAAACAATATATTATAGAAGTTATCAACCATGTCATCTCTAATATGTTTGTCAGATAATACTTGTGTCCGAACAATATTATTCAAATCGAAATTAATATTATTATAGTTAGCTTTAAAGAAATTCAAACGGGTTATGACATTAGGTTGAAGATTAATAGATGTATATTTGTATAAAGTAATAAGAAGTGGAGGGTGATGTGCATCAATATTGCTAATAGGGTGACTGCATTTATTAACAGTAAGAGATGATCTATTGGAAAGCACTAAATCTAAAATTTCATTGTTCAGATTTTGAACGCCATTGTATTGAACTAGATCATTCTCTGAACAAAAGTCAATCAAAGATGTAGCCAAACAGTTGTTAACATAGAGACTAGGATGGGTATACAATTGTAACCAATTGATATCACTAATATTAAAATCACCAATAATTAAGACTTCAGAAAAATTTTCAAACATAGTATTAGCACTGGTTACAAAAGTCTCAAGTATACCTTGATTATCAGGAGGTGGAATGTATACTGCGCATATACAAAGCTGTAGCGACGTCCATCAATAACAACATCCAATTTTACCCATAGATCTTCATATATATATATATATATATATATATATATATATATATAGTTTATATTATAATTTAATAATAATTATTATAAAATCTGAGTTTTGGAATTTTAATTATCATAAAAATCCAAATCTCTACTGCTCGTATGTTTGGACCACGCGTTCACTTTCACCGTACTGCATCGCACTGCGCTGAGATGCGCGGTAGTCGATCAAGCGAGAAATCGATTCAGAAATAATTGAATTGTGTTTCAAACTACAAAGATGTTAACAGTCGTGATAGTAAATAACAAGTAATCGCTACACACGATATTCTGTAATCGTTTCCATTTTCTTATAGTATCTAGGTTATATATTTGTGTATACGATTAACAGAGGCGAAATATTGGTCTGCAATACCCAAATGTAAGCTATAGAATGAACCAACGAATTCAAGTATATTCATTTACCAATCAAACAAGAATTACATTCTTGTTAATTTAATATATCTCCACAAAACTTTGAAAAGCTGGATTTCGTAAGAGACCAGCATGATCTAAATACTAGAAACTATGACAGATTAGTCGTCCCATGTTATAGACTCAGTAAAACCAGTAACAGTTTTGTTTAGGTAACTATCTGCCAGACTGTATTTTTAAACGCCATGTCGAGTGGTTTTTGGTGGTTATTATAGAGCGGATCAATATGTGAACGATGGTGATGTAGGGAATTGACTCCTCAGATATTTAACTAAAGAAAGCGTTATGATATATAGCCTATAGCCTTTCTTGATAAATGAGCCACATAACACTAAAGAATTATTCAAATCGGACCAGTAGTTACTAAGATTACCTCCTACAACTAAATAAAATTTACCTTTTTATAATATTAGTATAGATATCAATCACCCTTGGCTTTGTATCGTAACTAAACCCGTAATTTCCCTCACGTGTATCCAGCCTTATTGTTTTTGGATGGGATAATTTTCACACCGTTATGTGACACATTACATGTATTTTATTGAATTGATTTCATTTGCATTTTAAGGTTTTGAATCCTATATAACATTGGTAAGATAATTTTCGAGGTTTCGTGCGAAACAAAACTGTTTACTAGTGAAACTAGAAGGTAAAAGCTGCTTTGTGACCTAAAGGTCAGCGCTTTTATATTGAACTGTACTGTAAACCGGTTGATCATACGAATTACTTAGTATATATGTTAATTACATACCTTTTTGATTTTTATAAATAAAATGTATAAATGTTAACCTATTATTTGACATTTTATAGCTGTGCCCAGATTTAATAGAATACTCAGTTAAAAATATTAGATAAGAAGCTAACGAATCCGATAACGAACGCTTATTTTTTTATAACAAACAAAACTCAGGTAATATTATAATAATTAGTTGGCAAATAAGACCAAGATTTCATACTTCGTTTAACTTTTATATTTATATAATATATTCATAGCACAAACGTATTAACATATTATAATCTACATCTATACTAATATATAAAACTAAAGAGTTTGTTTGTTTGTTTGGTTGAACGCGCTAATCTCAAGAACTACAGATCCGATTTCTAAGTTTCTTTTAGTCTTAGATAGCTCATTTATCGAGGATGGCTATAGGCTACATATTATCACGTTAAAACCAATAGGAGCCGAGCACTAATGAAGAATGTCTCAAAATCGGGCTATTTTGGAAACTTCCGCTGCGTGTAAATATCAGTATCATATGCGTTGCCATGGTAACGCGATAACATTCTATCGCAAATATTTTCATGGTTTATTTTGTGTTTCTACTCAAAAAGTTTATTCTACGTTAGTTTTGTTTCCAATTTTTAATTATACGTGGTACGTTTCTAACGCGAACATCTTCAAACTTTATTTTGTGTTGCAATTCAAAAAGTTTAGTAGTAATAATATTCGTCCAATAAGACAGGCGAAGGAATTAATCCATACTGCCAATTTTGTTGTCAATATAGGTAGTTCTTATGAATTCTTTAGCCAGTTTTCTTCTATGTCCAAATTAATGTAGAAGTATAAGCGTCAAATCTTCTATATATAATTTCGTAAATTTTTATGTTCTTAATTTTCAAGACCACAGAATTCATGCGTCGTGGTATTATTTTTCATTCATTTCACTTATGCATAATAAACGAACCATATTACATAACACTGCCAATTTCGCTATTCGACACACTGTTAGTATTCACATATTTAAGGTACATGTTACCTGTTACAGTATATGATGTGCGTGTCGTACTTACAAATATTTTTGAGAGATTATTTCTGTAATTTACACATCTAATCATAAATCTACATTTATTTAATATATTTAAAAAACGCGTGCGAAGCTAGTTATCTAATATATTTTGAACACATTTCAATATATTACTAAAACATGTAGCATACGTTGCAAATAGCGTACCGCGAATTTATGGCGTTTGAAATTTATAAATTACCAGCAGCGCCTGCGATTTCGTCCACGTGAAGAAACCTAATGTAAAAAAAAAAACAGAGATTAATAAAATCATCTAAATATATTAAGTTCACTTATTTATCTACTTTTCTGTAGTACTTAAGTCGCGTCGTTATTAAAATTACAATAACATTTGATATAGTGAACCGATTTTAATGAAACCAAGATTAATGTTACGATACGCTTTATGATTTTATTGAAATTTTATCTTGAACACAGTAGTTTAGTATAAAATTATTGAAATAATCAAGACAACCGCAATTTTTTTTTCCAAAAATTTAATAGGTACAGACACATTACATTCTTATTATATGTATAGAAGATACTGGAATTCAATTTACTAAAACCCCTTTGAAACAAAAGCTTGCGAAAGTCGAGAAGATAGTTTTATAATTCTCATAGAGTAAACAGATAATCAGATGGGAAATATCCTATTTTATGCTTTTTGTTCGTGTATCATGGATCGTTAGGCATATTCAAAATTAAATTACGGCGTTGTCTAACGTTCTGGTATACGTGAATTGAATGATTTTCTTGCCTCACACTTAATATCCATGGATAGACAAGACAACTGAACCCATCAGCCATGGTCAGTAGAACAATAAAAAGTAACGTACATCAGATTAAAGAATAATGAAATGTTTAATATCCGGACCATAATCATTTCCAACTAACCGTTTCGGCGGCCAAATCATTACGGTGTATGAGTTTGTATACGCTACTATGTATATAGTTGCTGTGGCTCAGTTATTAAAAAATAAATTCAAAATTAAAACGTGGCACTATCTATGAGATACCTATCGTTTTACAGTTTTCTATCAACAGACTAATTTAAAGCGCCATTTGTTCGAGACTAGTGAAGTTAAAGACAGTAGTCAACATTGACAACCATTTAATTTGTAATTAAAAGTACAGAGGTCACTAATCGAAATATAAATCATCGTATCTCCCTAGTTTGACCAAATTATATATAAATACCAACGTATCATGAAGATCGGTTGAATAGTTACAGAGTTCATCGTGGACAAATATCATGACACTGAGACTTTATAAATTTACAACATACTGAATATAGGACAGGGTATAAATAAATTTAGAATGTTTTTACTAAATTCCCAGGCGTGTATTGAAATCTATAGCTTGAATGTCTCAGCAACGCCCATTAACAATATAATATATACTAATAATATATAACAATATACTTTATTCAATTTAGGTCCCAGTCCGTTAGTAGTATCCGCCGCAAACTATGAACCCGTACCTAACGCTGCGCGTTATAAAAGACGTCCGCGACACATTTTTACCGACCTTCCTGATTCAATCACGTCAGTGAACGATCAGTACCAGCCTGTCGCTCGAAACAGAGCGTGTTCACGCCTACGCCCACGTAACCACAGATCACGCCGCCGTGGTCTGGGGGTTAATTTCGCTCCCGCACACCCGAATAGGCCTCCCACGGCAGCGGCTCAAGCCTAGGTTCGATCCCTCGGTAGGGAGCCCTTGAGTGCGTTACGGTGACACACAAATATACATCACCAATACAACACTACACGATCACCCCCACACACGTGCACGCCTACACGCTTACACATGAAAGTGGAAGGGTTTACTTTTTCCCTTATCGAACTGAAATACTCTCAATTTTCCGATAATAAATATATGGAGGAGTTGTTGAGACGTGTATGCTTAGTACACATATACGTTTCAACAACTCAAACATATATGAATAATTAGCTAGGTTAGCTAACATAGGTCGCGATTTCGCATGCAACAGGCAACAGCCAAGCCGAGTTGTACCGTGCACCCTTGAGCTGGTTGCCAAAATAACAATCGGCTGAGTGCCTTAAGCGCTCGCCTTAGTAGTGCGGTGAAGCTGTTAAGACCTTGCTGGGTCAATAGGGTAGTCATTACGAAAAAAAAACAATTTAGGTCCTGAGAAAGCGTTTACGAACGTAAAAACTACTATCGGTTCGAACAAATTACCCAGTTATCGAGAAGAACCGGCAAGAAACTCGATATGGTTTATCTCTTCATTATATACAATAGACAATTACATTCGTTTTTGGTGGATACGCAGAGAAAGGCGTCACTTCCAGACATCACAATAGTTCACATATTGATCCACCCTATTATAGCCTTGGTTTTTTTTCTCGAACTGACTACGCTATTGACCTAGCAAGGTCTCAACAGCTTCACCGGACCACTAAGGCGAGCGCCTAGGACACAGCCGACTCTATCCGACAACCAACTCAAGCGTGCACGGCACACCTGGGCTTAGGCTATTGCCTGATACGTGCAATTCGCGACCTATCTGAGCTAACCCAAGCTACCAACTATTCATACATATATGAGTTGTTTTAACATATATGTTTACCAAGCATACACACCCCAGCAACTCCCGTATATATTTCATATCGGACAATCTTCCAAACTATTTCAGTTCAATAAGGGAAAGAAACAAAACCCTTCCACTTTCATATGTAAGCGTGTATGCGTGCACGCGTGTGGAGGCGATATGTGTAATGACGTTGCAGTGACGTAAAATTTTGTGTCACTGTATCGCGCGAGGAGCGCTCTCAAGGGCTCCACGCCGAGGGACGGGAACTAGGCTTGAACCGCTGCCGAAGGGGGCCTAATCTGGAAGCCTTTATGTATGACATACCCCTTTGACATAACACTTGAACTTATTATCTGGCAAATCAGTTTGTTTTAGTACTTACAACTTAACTTTTTTATCCCTTAATTGATATGACATACCCATTTAATATTAATTTATTGCTGTGTTTAATATATAGGGCGACCTGTATATATATTATTAAATATATCAAAATTACTAGGTTTATTGTTTTGTTTGGCTCATCCAGTAACAATTACATCCATTTTCTTCGTACTTAAGCATAAAAAGCATAGATCCGAAAAGTTTTTGTAGAATTAATAAAGGTAATATTACACAAATAAGTAATTTATCACTGAGATACAAGAATTTAAATGCAGCCATTTGTTTGTGGAAATCATTGGACGATTGCAGACATACCATTATTCATTGTTCACCGTTTTGTCTGGGCGTTTGTTACTTAGGTACGTTTCCCACTGCCATTGCTATGCTACATCTCTCCATTGCTATGTTATGTTATTCAGTGTACACTTTTCTGCACCATTCATTCGAACTTACTAATATTACATATGAAGATCTGAGGTTGTATGTTTGTTTGTTTATTTGTTTACGCTTTCACACTCTACTCAACCGATCATTATAAAATTTTATATATAGGTACATATTTGCAGGAATACACAATAACATTGGATACTCTTATCCACAAAAAATGTATGTTCCCGTAGTGTAGGTCAAGCTTTTAGCCGATATTATAATAGCTTCCATTGAAGACTGACTACCTTTTGGAGGTTAACAAAAAATTAAACCGCCGAAAAAACTGAAAAGCAAAGAATAATAAACCTTTTACTTTATTCATCTTAATAACTAAGTTTTTAAACTAATGTAAGTATACCTAAGTAATTTTAAGTCGGCGCCATACACTTGGCATGTTGAGAATAAACTAAACGATTGTTTTTTTTTTATTACTGAGTCTTTACTAATTTCGAATTTCTATATATTTTTTATCATTCTTCCAGAACTTAAAACTTATAGTATATAAGGTACATTAGCGATTTGCCGGATAATGAGTTCAAGAACCATGTAAGCGGATTTTAATGTCTAAAGGCTATTATAGGGTGGATCAATATGTGAACGATAATGACGTCTGGAAGTAATGCCCTTATCTGTGCATCCACTAAAAACAAATGTAACGATCTATGTTTTGTAAAAATATATTTTATGAAAAGGTAAACCAGATTGAGGTTATTGCAGGATCTTCTCGACGACTGGGTTATTTTTCGAACCGGTGGTAGCTTTGACGCTCATAAGCACCTTTTCGGGACCTAAACTAATAAAATACCTTCAATATTGATTTTGATATACAAAATCTTTATTAATATATATATATATAAGGAATCTCATTCACATGTGCTGTTTAAGTCTTATCAATTAAATGTTATTTCAACTGATAAGACGCGGCGTCAGTGAAAAATGTAAGTCACCTTGACTTATAATTAAAGCTATATAGTATAGCGTCGACAGTGGACAAATGATTTCGAGAGTAAGGTTGCGAAGGCGTACTGCGATTTAACGCTTCTATACGTAGCATCTTATTGGGACGATCGCTGTTTGCGAAGTGTTGATCGTTGGCTCGCGTGTGTGTTTACTGTGATACAGATTGTGAAACAAAACATTTCGACTTTATATGCCCTAATCAAATATGTTTTTTTAGAAACATATTTTTTGATTTATTTATTTCAATATAAATACTTGAATTGCTACCTCTCTCTGTGCTTCCTATTATTAATTGTAACGTGTAAATGTATCATTAAACCAAAAATAGTTGATAATAATAATTGAACAGTTAATATTTAATAAATTACTAATAAAAAAAAATACGCTCACGGATACGATTCTTACGTATACAAAATACTACTTGTAAGCAAAAAAAAGGTGCGGGCCAAGAGTCTGCAGAATCGAATAATAATAATAATAATAATAATAAAACGTGTAAACGTAATTTGTATATACGAGTATAGATAAACCCGATCCAGTTTCTTACCGGTTCATATCAATTACTGGGTTATTTGGTCAAACCGATGTTGACGTTCATAAACGCCATATTAGGGCCTAAATTAAATAAAAAAAAATTATTTTGATAATTATCATTTCCTGTTTATAACACATGTATATTTTTATTGTTTATTGGCTTTCGTGTTTCACTGCAATCTCGTCCGATGTTAAGTGACAGTGTAGGCACAGACCAACTTAAAGAAAACTAGTTCTGAAATTTGTGCATTTCCCGGGAAGAACAGATAAATATATGAACATTAGAGAAAGCCTTGCTTGCCATGATGCTTAGGTGTTCACGATCTTTTTCTTTACCGAAATCTCAAATTTATGTTAAATTCGAATTTACATTGCTCGAGCAGTGTAGATTCGCCAAGGACTGTTGAAAAAGTTATGTATAATTTATGCTTATGAACATATCTTAGTTTTAAAAGTATATCTACTGGTACACACTGATGAAATTCCGTAACATTTCTTTATCCAAAGCTCAAAGTTATTGTGGAAGCGTGCTCCATTTCTTAATTTGTGATGAGTTTTGTTTTCAAGCTCTTCGTACACAATAGTTTCTTTTAACAAATGATTTAAAACAAGATCACCTAATTACGCAAAATTGTCTATTTAAAATATGTATTTTTTCTGTGTTTATTATTAACAGATAAATGTACATCTATCAAGATTGTTCCATAAAATGTCAGGTATTTTTGTTGACCAACGAGAATGCAGATAATCTTGACATAAAATTATAAATAGCTGCCGCGTCCAATTATATTTTAGGTTATCTATTTCAATATTTTTATTTAGCACAGTGACAATAAGTCCTACTACTGAGTCGAGACGGCATAGCTACGATTCATGACCGTCTTTCGTCTTATGTGCATAGTTTTTCTGTTTTAAACAAAAGTTACTTAATAAAATTTTCACTTAGTTATATAGCAATATAAAATATTTCCCATAATAAAAATTAATGTTTAAATCTTTGTTTAGGCTTTTGGGATAAAGCTATATGTATTTTGTAGCGTGGATATGTGGAACGATAATGAATGACTCTTTTCAAATTTGTTTATTGTGTAAATTTAGTTTCATGTACCTCGTCATTATTTTCGACCGGCCTGGATATACTCGTAGTTGTAAGTTTGAACTTACGAGTATATCTGGTTCGATGAAGCTGTAAAGACCTTACCAGGTCAACAGCGTTCTCATTTCGAAAAAAAAGTAATACACTCAAGAAATTTACACAAAACATGGTTAAAATATTACTACAAGTATCTTATTCGTCCTTACGTGGTCTCAATGTTACACATATAATATACTAGCTGATACCCGCGACTTTGTCTACGTTGTTTATTTTTTTTTTTTTTTTGTTATATCTCAAAGAGATTAGGCAGCGCTTTCGTAGAAAACTCCCGGGCGATTTGACTTTTTTCGACACTTAAAATGTACCTAAACCGTCCTCATAAATCACTCTATATATTAATGAAAACCGCATGGAAATCCGTTCTATAGTTTTTGACTTTATCACAAAATAGACAGATTTGTTTTATAATATGTGGTAATCATAATCTTGAATTTGTATTCTGCGCAACTATATTCAGATCGATCAAAAAGTTTAGCGAGAACTGTACTTGTACTATAAAATAACATTAAGATGGGATAAATAAAATAGCACCAACTATAATTGAAGCATTGCTTATCCAATGTATTAATAATGTATATATTAAGAAATTAGAAACAGAAATATTCCAACAATAAATGAGATTTCGTAATGAGATGGTAGATGCTGAGTGAAGGGCGCAGAGTGCGACAAAACATTTAATTAAATCTTTGTATACAACTTTTAAATTAATGTCAAACTTTACTAATTATTCTCAAACGTCATAATATTATGATTACAAAAGAGTAAAAGGCGACGGCTTCTGTAATTTAGGGAATTATACGACTGCGTAATATCTGCTGTTACAAATCCGAAGCCACATAGCTCTGACGAAATGAATTGTATTAGGTATTGTTAGAGATTTGAACATTAATCTTAGAAGTAACGTAAAACAAGACTGTGCTAATTTTAAGGCGACAGGTGGACGCTAACGACACGCGATGGCCGCACCGCGGTGTGGAGACAACATAGAACAGCTTTGTATATGACTCTACTCTACTCTCCCAATATATTCTTGATAATGTAATGTGTCTGCAAAAACGCTGGATTTTGTAAAAGACCGGGATGATCTAAATACTAAAACCTGTCCCATGTTTCAGACTCAGTACAACCAGTAACAATTTGTTGAGTAATACTGTTAGGATTTACAACAAAATTCCAAAGCATATTACCGATTTGCCGGAATGTAAATTTAAGCGCCGTGTCAAGCGGGTTTTTGTGTCAAAAGTGGATCAATATGTGAACGATGGTAATGTTTGCAATTGATCCACCCTATAATAAATAGCCTTTGGATATTAAAACCCGCTTAACACGGTTCTTGAACTCACTATCCGGTACATTGGTAATGTGTTAAAACCTAACACTATTACCTAAAAAACTGTTTTTGGGCTTAGTGAGCCTGAAGCATGGAATAACCAATTTGTTGTTGTTTCTAGTATTTAAATTATGTTGATCTTTT
The DNA here is from genome assembly GCA_014332785.1 of Antheraea mylitta. Lineage (NCBI taxonomy): Eukaryota > Metazoa > Arthropoda > Insecta > Lepidoptera > Saturniidae > Antheraea > Antheraea mylitta. The sequence goes on along the minus strand of JACEII010000050.1, from coordinate 929,241 downwards.
ACTAGATCCAGCATATCAAGTTTTTGTGGACATCATGAAATTATCAAGAATATATTGGGAGGGCAGAGTTAAGATACCGAATTCCTGAAACTTAGTCTTTAATAATACCTCCATTCATACCGGTTCTTTTCGATGACTGGGTTGTTTTCCAAACCGGTGGTAGTTTCGACGTTCGTGAGCGCCTTTTTAAGGCCTAAACAGAATAGAGTATTTTTAATTTGGATTTTTAAACATACAATTTTCGCCAATCTTTTTGGCCGCTTTGAATGTAGCCGTAGTTTGAGCTTGTGCATAATATGGTTAAAAATTTACAACAAAACAAAAATATAATATTATTATATGAACAGAATTGGCATCTATTAATTCTTAAGTTGTGTTGATGTTACACATATAATATAATTTGTACTTATACCTAAATTTGTGTTCTACGCATATATCTTGAGAGCAGTCAAAATGTTTATCGCTGACTATATATACTCTATGAATTTTATAATACAGAATACTATAAATATACTATAGCTACCGTTGTAGCAGACTCTTATTCCTGAGAAATAGATTGATCATCTATATCCCCCGAATCGAAATATTGAAGCGTTGAGCACTCCTATTTAGTTGTAGAGACTAATGTAACAGTAATTCTACAATCGAACTTTGCTTAGCCCATATAGAAAACTGAAGTGATATGTATCTCAAATAATATTATGAAAAATCTTCTATGTGTACGTATAAGTCATCAGCATCGATTTAGCTGTTCCGCAGATTAGTTCGAGGAAAACACAGATTAATTTAAATCACTCGATTGAAGCGATACTGCCTCAATTATTAGAAGCGGTAATCGACGCAGATATATATCCTAGCGAATTAGGCGAAACTTTCAATTGAAGAAAACATGGTCATGAAACCATAGTAGGTTGAATTTTTTTCAAACCCGCCAGGTTAAAAATCTATCGCAAAGTCCTTACAGATATGTTACAGTAACTGCACTTAAGAACTAACTAAAAAATTGTGTTTAATCGCTACAATGTAGACTTAATTTTTTTTTATATATATAAAAATAAAGTATCATGGTGTTTGTCCATGATGAACTACGAAACTACTCAACTGATCTTCATAAAACGTTGGCAATATAAATATAAATATACAATTTGGTCCAATTTGAGATATACGATGATTAATATTTCGTTTAATGAACTAAATATTTTTAACTAGCCCCTGCCCGCGATTTCGTCCACGTGGAATAGTAACTTTGGGATAACGCTAATACGTAGCGGAAGTTCTCTAGAGGAAAAAACCCCAATTTTTAAACACTCTTCATTGGTGCTCCGCTCCTATTGGTCTTAATGTGATGATATATAACCTATAACCCTTCTCGATAAATGTGCTATATAACACTGAGATAATTTTTCAAATCGGATCAGTAGTTTCCCTACAACGTCACAAACTTTACCTCTTTATAATATTAGTATAGATTACAAATTAGATGATGGTCAATATTAATTACTGTTATTGATTACAAATTATAAATTAGTTTGTCGACAGAAAACAGTAAGACGGACTGTAATAGATATCTGATGGATGGCGCTACGTTTTCATTTTGAATTTCTTTTTATAAAACATAAAAAAATATTAAACATAAAATTGAGCTGTCATAGGACCGCCTGACAGATGTCTCACGCCTCGTCTCACACACTCGCCACGCCAACAACCAGGTTTACCTGCACCTATAGATATGTCACATCAAAAAGATACGATTTTTTTAATAAGTAACAATTAATTTCTGGTCTTACTGAAGTTTGGTTATACTAAAAATAGTAATTCTTTTACCAAGTCAAAAGACGTTTGAATTACATATCAACGAATCTCAAAGAACGATTGTTTACAATCGCGAGACGATCTTTGCAATCGCGTGTAATCTCCTCGCACCGTGACTGAAGCCAACTAATGCATGGGAAATGTAGATGAAAACGTAGTTTCGCAACAGATCCACGATAGATAGACCGATGCACGAGGAAGTTGCTCGTACAACCTGTCACAAACTATAGATGTTTAAACAATATATTACAATGGTATGTTCTAAAAAAAAAACGTCGAAGTTGTAATAACAACCGACAAAAATAAAACTGAAAACAATGGAATAATTGCGTTCTCTTTTGTATTTTTAAATCAATTGTAAACTGATTAAATTTCATAATTTGTAAATCGCCATTATTAACATTAATCTGATCTTCACATCTATTGGTACTCCGAGCAGTAATTATATATATTTTTAAACAACTTATTAATTAAAAACACACTTGATGGGCTGCACAACCTCAATACCAATGTTACATATACTCAGACCGCTATAATACGTATCACTAGCTTGACGCAAGCGTAATACGTCACGAACATGTCGAGGTCATCGGTGACACGATATTAGTCTGGTCTTCATATCTATTGACACTGTGAGCAATAATCATTATTACATAGAATAAAACAAAGTCCCCAACTGCGTCTGTCTGTATGTGATTCAGAGTGATTCGTGAGGAAAGTTTTGGTATATAATTTGTAAAAGATTTTTTTTAATAATCAGGGTGCGACAATATCTGTCGGGCCTGCTAGTTATATATAACAAACTGTATAAGATATATATATATCTTATACAGTTTGTTAACTAAACATATAATGGGCTGCACAAGCTCCATATCAATGTTACATGTACAAAGGCCGGTATAATACGTATTGTTAATTTGACGAAAAAGGAATATGTCACGAGCATGTCAAGATCATCGGTGACGCGAACCTATAAGTTTTTCCCCTACCGAATATTTTTTTAATCGCTCAACGTGTCTAAAAGGTTTTCATTAAAAAAATAACTGTGAAGAATCACAAGCAAGATGTAGAGATATGTGAACTTTGCTGTCGAATCTTTACACCCAAATAAAATATAAGTATCCAATAGCATACATCTCTATTCGCTTAGACCACAAAGCGATAGCTTTTACTATAATCAACCGGTAGCCGTGGTCCTTGTTCATCTAATCCGGTGGTAACATAAATTATCAAGTAACTTTAAATCGTCGATGCACACGAAATGTCTTACGTAACGCTATGACTTGAATACTTCTATACATATAATAGGAATATACATCTAACGAGTCCGTTCTTTTAAATTTTTATGAAGAAAACTGTTGCAGGAATCTAGAAATAACTAACAAAATACATTGTCACTCATTTTTAGAAATGTCTATTTGTGTCTGTCTGTATGTCAGTTTTTTTGGACACACATCATTGCTAAACTACTGCATCCAAGAAAAACCTCACCAAGAAAGTCATAAAGCATATCCTCTAGTAACGTTTAGTCCTTGTTTTATTAAAATCGGTTGCCTCTATAAAGAGTTCATATAAATTTAGTGACTATGCAACTTAAGTACGAACGAAAAGTAGATAAGTAAATGGACTTAAATACACGCAGATTCTTAATCACTGTTTTTTTACATAAAATTCCACGCAGATGAAGTCGCGAGCATAGCTAGTCTAGAATAAGAAGAGAAATACCTACATAATAAACATTAAAAATTAGTGTGACTATCTATACTAATATTATAAAGAGGTAAAGTTTGTGAGTTCGTGACGTTGTGATGTTGTGACGTTGTAGGGGGTAATCTCAGGAACTACAGGTTCGATTTGATTAATTCTTTCAGTGTTATATAGCTCATTCATCGAGAATGGTTATAGACTATATTACGCTAAGACCAATAGAACCGGAGCACAAATGAAAAATGTTTCAAAATCGGGATGTTTTTTCCTTTTGAGAACGCGAACGATGTCGCGGGCAGAGGCTAATTTGTCTATAAGATTGAGTTTTTTTTATTCCATGGACGTCTTTGATTTTGAAATTTTAAGTAGATATTGTAGTTAACATAACATTATAGGTTTTTTTTGCAACCAATCTTTTAGGTTATTACTGCTATTGTAAAGTAGGTAGTGATATTACAAGTTTTTTGTGATCATTTTAATGTTCTAACAAGACGGTGACTCCCTTGTTACAACTTTTCGTGGAGTTTTTGTAGCATTTCAGAATTCACGCTCCGTGGTATTGTTCCCCACCCACTTCACTTGTGACAATAATCGAATTATATTATATAACCAATATTACACAATATAGAGTCGAATAACAACACAAGATTATGAATAAAATATAAAATACACTACATGACAGACTATGATCATGCCAAAAACACAATAATTTATAAATTACTAACTGACCCGTGCAACTTCGTCTGCACCAAATCGGTTATTACCTGTTTCAATTATATCTTTAAACGCGAAAAATCTTAATAAACCCGATTGCAGCGACATCTACCGTTTTCAATTGGTAATCCGAACAATACAGGAGATCACTCAAATATAATATACCCAGTTGGTATGTGAGAAAATTTAAAAATAAGCCTAAAACCCGTTCGCAGCATCATCTACCGGGTTCAATTAAAAAAAACTAACCGACATATATTGCTGATATATGTCTTCCCAGTATTGGCGATAAATTTTTTGCCGATTTCAATTACATTCCTTGTGATTAACTATTGATAATAAATATTTGCGAAAATAACTGAGGGTGTTGTGCCGGTGACGAATAAGTACATCCCCTAATCGGGTGTCGTAAAAGGCGACTAATTCCATTAGCGACCCAAACATCGAATTGCAAATACCGGAGAGACGAACTCCATTAGCATTGGTTTGCAACCGCTCAAGAAAAGAAAAATTCTGAAGAAAAACGCGGGGGTGGAATCCCCGTTAGGCGCAAGTAGAGTTCGTCTCGTGATAAGCGTCATATTCCTGCAACCGAATCGATTCCACACGTATCAATTTGTCGTTCCTGTGGATCCTTACCGATAAGGTCGAGAGGGTGACATAGGCCTTGGGCAAACCTATGTTTCCTTAATTGCGTCCCAGGCGACGCAGCGTCTGTGAAGAGGACACTTCACCCACGTCAGGCCAATTGTGTGGAAACCAACACGGGGAGTGACAGTCACCGGAAACAGTCATCGGAATGGGCGAAAGCGTGAGCGCCAGGGGTCACTCTCGTCAGTGGGAGGATCCATCGTAGATCCACTGACCAGTTACCGCCCGCTCTAGCTGGGTAGCCCTCGGTCAATTAGGTACTGGTCCGCCTCGGCATTGATCTGTTCCCCTTGGGTGTAGGGAACACTAGTAGTAACTAGACGATTGATGCCGTTCTCATTACACCTGCAAATAAAAATAAACATTTAAAGAAATTAAGAAATAACATTACCTTTTACTATGCGTTTAGGAACATGGAATGTCCGCACTATGAGGACAGGCCTCTCAAACATCAGTGGAGGCTCAAATTGCGTAAAACGGCTGTTATAGATACAGAATTGCACAGGCTAAATGTCGGTATTGCAGCTCTACAAGAAACTCGACTCCCTGGTGAGGGCTCTATTCGCGAAATAAATTATACCTTCTTCTGGAAAGAAAGAGACGTATCTAATAGTAGAATACACGGTGTAGGCTTTGCGGTGCGTAACGATCTTTTATCTGCTCCCGGTGGTGATGGTATACACACTGAGATTCTCAAAATCGGATTCTTAGCACCAATATTGTATAGTTTGCTGGACAAATGCTGGGAAGAAGAGTACGTGCCTCAAGATATGCAAAATGCCAACATTATAACCCTGTACAAAGGTAAAGGTGATCGCGGTGATTGTAATAATTACCGTGGTATATCGCTTTTAAGTACAGTAGGTAAGTTGTTTGGCCGGGTGATACTGGGCAAACTTCAGAAATTGGCAGAGTGTATCTATCCTGAGTCCCAATGTGGTTTCCAGGTTTACCGTTCAACAGTAGATTTAATCTTTACGCTACGTCAGTTACAAGAGAAATATAAAGAGCAGAAAACACCTTTACTAATGGCATTCATCGACCTCAACAAGGCATTCGACACAGTAAGTAGAGAAGGACTTTTTACAGTATTAGTCAAGATTGGGTGTCCTGCGAAGCTGTTAAAACTATTAAGTCATTTCATAACGACATGAAAGGAGCCGTGGTTCAAGATGGTTGTCCATCAGAGCCTTTCGATATGCGTAGAGGTGTTCGTCAGGGCTGTGTGCTGGCTCCTACTCTGTTTGGAATCTTTTTCTCAGTTCTTCTTCAAATTGCCTATGGAGATGACCTGCAAGGTATACATTTGCATTCGAGAGTTGATGGGAAACTTTTTAATACCGCACTCCTTAGTTCAAAACGCCATCGAGACGATTTGTTCATTAATAATCTTCTGTTTGCTGACGATGCGGCGTTTGTAGCTAGTTCTGCCGATGAAATCCTAAGCATGGTTGATAGGTTTTCTCATGCATTCTATTTACTTTCTATGTCAATCAACAACAAAAAGACAGTCGTAATGATGCAAGGAAGAACAGGAAACCCTACAATTTTGTTGAACGGCAGCCCTTTGGAAATGGTCGATAACTTTTGTTACTTGGGATCGATTGTGACTAGCAACTTATCTCTGGAAAGTGAAATAAAAGCTCGCATTGGCAAAGCGGCGACCATGTTTGGAAAGCTGAGTACAAGAGTGTGGAATAATAACCATCTTACCAACAAAACCAAAATGATTGTTTACCAAAGATGCGTTTTGAGCATACTTTTGTACGGAGGAGAAAGCTGGACAACACGCGCGAAACAAGAACGCCAGCTTAATGCTTTCCACATGCGATGTATCTGTAAAATTCTAGGGATAACCTGGGCGGACAAGATCACAAACGAAACAGTTTTAGAGACTGCTCAAGTGCCTAATATGACTGCTGTGCTGAAACAGAGGCGTCTTCGCTGGCTAGGGCATGTATACCACATGGATGCATCCCGTATGCCAAGGCGTATCTTACTGGGTGCTAGGGCGTATGCAAAAAGGAATATCGGGAGGCCATTGCTACGTTTTAAAGACTGCGCCAAACGAGATATGTCCTCTTTTGGTATTGACTGTCGAAGCTGGCAGGAGCTCGCTCAGGATAGAAACAGGTGGAAGCGGCGCGTTCATGAAGAAGTCGCGACCCACGATAAAATGTGGTTCATCCAACTTCGACAAAAACGTATTAAGCGTCATCAATCTTCACAAAATGACCAATCGGCTCCAGACTTGACATGTACTTGTCAATCCTGTGGGCGAGGCTGTCGCTCCCGAATCGGATTATATAGCCACGAAAGGAAGTGTCTCCGCTAATACTGCTTAAATCGTCTTCCATAGACGTAAAGGCCATTATTAATATACACAAAGAAAATTTACCAAAATTCATCAACAATTTAATTAGATACAAATTTTTGTCTTTCATCTTTGTGAGAAAAAGTAAAACATAAATACACTCGCATATTTCTATAACTTTTAATGCTTCAAAATATTTCAGTTTAGCTCCATCTATGGACCTTTTAGCTATCTTGACTGCTAAGCTCATTCTTATTATCTAATAATGAAATTCATCTATTATACTATTATTATTTTTTATTTATGTGAAAAAAGCAATCAATTAAATATTGTTCATCGTTTAATATGTCTTAAATATTATTTATACAATAATATATATATATGATCCGTGCAAATTCGTCTGCACCAAATCTATTATTATCGGTTTCAATTGTACTTTTAAACACGATAAATCTTAATAAACCCAATTATAGCGACACTAACCGTTTCCAATTGTGAATCAACTATCCAGGAACTCAAATTTATACTAAACGATGTCTGAGAATTATTTTATATTAAGCCTAAAACCGACTTCATATTAGGTACAGTTTTGTTTAACAACTTTGTCGACGTTTCCTATGTAATTGATGTATTTGATATTTTGGCCTACATTTGCCAAATAACTGTAGCCCCGTGGTAATGTAGTCTACGTTATATTGAACTATCGAAGCGACGGGTTTTTTTTTGTTATTGTTTTTTTTAAGTAGCACAGGATGATGACATATAGCTTAAATTGTTATCTAATCCTACTACTATATATAGCACAGAGAAAAGTTACCAAAATTCACTAAGAATTTCATGAACTTGAATTTTTTTACTTTCGTCCATTATCCTGGAGACCGCCTTATTTATTATGAAACAAAAAGTATCCTAGATGTAACCTTGTAATATTAGTTATCATTGTCTCGTGTTTCGTCAAAATTGGTTCAGTACTTTCAGAGTAAAACGCGTTTAAATTCTAGACTTTAATCCGTTATCCTGGAGAACCCCTTGGGTTTTCTGGAACAAAAAGTCTCTTAGATGTAATCTTGTAATATTAGCTATCTCTGTGTCAAGTTTCGTCAAAATTGGTTCAGTGCTTTCAGAGTTTTTGTAGGTGGTAGAGTTCCGCTGAAGCTATTTTTGGTTTCAGCATGAATGGGTCGGCTCCTCCGGGGTAGTATCACCCCTCTCACAGATAACCGACGTAAAATAACAGTGCTTGCATTGTTGTGTTTCGTTCGGTCAGTGAGAGAGCCGGAGGCCCACGTCCCTTCCTCTTTCCTTCTTTCCCTTTCCTTCCCCTCGCCCTTCTCCCATATACAGGTTGGTAACGCACTTGCGACGTCCCTGATGTCGCTAGTGTCTATGGACGGTAGTGATCACTTAACATCACGTGACCCACCAGTTCGTTTGCCTCCTTTGATATAAAAAAAAGAGAGTGTTACATGTTCACAGAGATAGACAGACAAAATGGTAAATAGATTATTTTTGACTTCTATAACGATAACAAAGTTCGACTCAATTATAATTATCAAAAAATATTTAATGTATAAGTTTTGACCTAGTTACAGTTTAATTATAATTATAAGGCACTACTTTGAAATGGAATTTTACGAAACTGGAATAAAACTAATGCGTTGCTCTGTAAAAAATAAACGACATTTAAAGTTTATTATTCCACTATTTACCGCTTTTAGCATAAATCTAAATTTGATAATGATGACAATCACCGTTCTCTGTCAAATTTCAACATGGCTACATTTGTCAAGGAGCTATTATTATGTTAAAACGCCATCTAAAAAAAATACATGAGTACCTGGTCGTTGTTTTACCGACCAACAGCTGTACAGAAAGAAATAGGTACTAATATTTAAATACTATAGTTTTTTTACATAGTAATAAATAAAAGAATAGAAGATATTCTTCACAATCGTTGTAGTTTGAATGAATAAATGAAAATAAAATGCTTCATAATATAAAACAAAAACATACGTTAATATAATACTAGTGGGCGCCCAGTGGTCGACATTTGACCATGGTTAATTGATTTTTTTAAAGTTTGAACTTTATTAGAGTTCTTTTGCCAAAGGGTATACTTCTATAACCAAAGGTTTTTATCATGGCTACTCAGTTATTTGCCATTGGCCATGCTCTTTAATTAAAAAAATAAATAAAAAAAATCTATGTGTAAATAAAAATTGAAATTAATTATAAATTTGAAACAAAAACCACGTGGTAAAGCTCTCAAATTTTAAGCAAACATAACTTTACGAAAATAAAGAAATTTATCGCAACCCTTGACACAATTTTCAATTAATTTTACACGACACCATGGGTAGGTGGAATTTCTGGGTGATATTGAATTAAATGTAGTCTGTTCATTATGAGAAATAGTGATATGCCCAGTATCATCGTTTGGAAAAGTAATGGATGCACAATACAATCAAATAGTGAATCCAAGATAAAGACGTTTTTAATACTACCATTAGCTTTTAAAAATAAATTCTTTTTTGTTGATACATGAGGTTGATTGCAACATTGTAACCACGGAGGTCTTGGAAAACTATGAATAAAATTCTTATTTTAATTATACAAAGTATTAGTTGGCTCATTTTTTTATTAATTTATCATTTGAAGTGAGTTCACTATAAAAAATAATAAACATCACAATAATATAATACAATAATGTTATTTTATAATATCATTGTTGAATGTAGGATGAAAAATGGCAATTGGAACGTAAGAGTTAAAAAATACATATAGTCGAGCATAGCAACCTCCTTCACAACCTTTTTTGAAGTTCGTAGTTATTGACGGCTGTCAAAATATCTTTTTTACTTACATGTGTGTATATCTTGTGTAAAATTCGTGTAGTAGTGTGAGTAGTGCATATTTTAATTATTTGAATGTACTTCTAATGCATTTTATATAAAATAAACAGCTTTCTGCACTTCTCCGCCTTATAAACTTTAACTATGCCAAATTTCTAGTTCATACGTTGACGGGAAATAGATTAAAAAAGGGTACATTTTTTTTTCTTCGCGTATTAATATATAGATACATTAATACTTCTAACTAATTCAGCTGATAGATAATTTCGCAATGAAACGTCAGTTCGTGTTGGCGCAATCGTCGTGTATGTCGACTTGTACGTATCGACGGAGACGACGCGACGGGGACGTTGGTTCGAATCTCACCGTTCAACCGTTTTGTTTTTTTTTTTTAAGATGCCTAGCGTGATGAAATGTAGCTTAAACTTTTATCTAATCTTACTGGTTTATATAACACAAAGAAAAGTTACGAAATTCCGTCAAGAATTACATGAGTTACAATTTTTTAACTTTCGTCCGTTATCCTGGAGAACCCCTTGCGTTATATGGGACAAAAAGTATCCTGGATATAGCCTTGTGATATTAGTTATCACTGCGTCAAGTTTCGTTAAAATTGGTTCAGTACTTTTAGAGAAGTATGGGTTTAGATTATAGACTTTAATCCTTAATCCTGGAGAACTCTTTTAACGCGATCTTACTTCGGGCGAGCGCGGTGAATTTTGTACGAAACCTTTTTTAAATCACGTATTTAACTTTTTTGTAATAACACCGTTTGCGTTTTATGGAACAAAAAGTATATTTGATGTAATTTCGTAGTATTAGTTATCACAATGTCAAGTTTCATCAAGATTGGCTCAGTACATTCAGAGTAATGCGTGTTCATAGGGACAGACAGACAGACAAAAATTCCAAAAAGATTATTTTTGGCTTCTATATCGATAACATAATCTATCCTGATTAAAATTTTCAAAAATATTTAATGTACGGATTTCGACCTGTTACAGTTTTATTATAGTATAATAGATAAGTGAGACCATTGACACTTTATAAAAACATATTTGAGAACAAATCAAAAACGCATTGGAGAAACATTATGTCGTCATCTTAAATGAGGTATTTGTTTGGTGTTAAATATTTTCCTATACATATATAGATCTGTTTTACGTCGCATCATTATGGCAAACGAATCCCTGATTTTCTAGAATTGTACAACACGAATATGAAAATATATACTAACACAAATTAACCTTACGACCTCGGCATTTTACAGTTTAAAATGTCACTAAACGAAAGTAATAGTTATTATTTCGTATGGCAACAATTTCTACAGCGGTTATAGGAAGTGCGACCATTTTGCGCGACACGACTTCCGGGGCACGTGCGCGGGTCGAACGGCTGTTGATGATTTTCTGTGACATTTATTTTATGTACAGGTTGTTTTATTCGAATGTTCGTTCTGTACATTATTTCAAAAAAATATTAGTACGTTTTGCACATGAAATTTTTATTTTTTATTGAAGCACGACAAAGTGTCTGCACTATGCATGATGGTAAGCATAGTACAATCCAAAAACAGTGGCGACCACCGAGAGACAGATTATTCATCGTCAGTCGCCGCTGTCATGCCGGCCATAATGACGAAAGTCACTGGATATGTACAGGCTGATCCCGAAACGCGACGCGCACAAGCGAGTCACTATGACGGGCTTTTTCGCCATGTACATGGTGGTTGCGACCCAGTCGGGATTTAAAACCATACCACCCCGCTATCGCCATTGCCTCGTTCGTTGATCAGCAGGGTGCACCACGTGCAGGTGAGGTTGGCTTGGGTGTCTCAAGTCTTAAGATGTTACTCGACACCCCTTACACCCCAAGATTTACTATTATTTTGTAATATAAAAGAATAATGGAGAAAAATGGGTTAAAAAAAGTCGAGGCAGATTTATGGTTCTATAAGAATAAGAAAATAGTTCTTATAGAACAGCTAACAGAAGTGAATAAAAACAATCAAATAACTGTGTTTATTTTTTGAAATTTTAAATCAATTGTAGTCTGAATTATTTAAATTTCATAATTCGTAAAGTGAAATTATTAACATTAGCGTGGTTTTCATATCTATTGGCACTCCGAGCAATTATTATATCACTTCTTATATAGTTTATTGATTAATAAAAAATGTATGATGGGCTGCACAAGCACAGTTCATATAACATATTTATACTCATATTTATACTGTGGCACAAGCTCGATACACAATATCATAAGTTTTCTTCTACCAAAAATCACTGAACGTGACAATAAAAGAAAGGTTTTACCTTGAAAAATTTGCGTGTGAACGAAGACTTATAAAAAAAATTTTTTAATTCGTAACATTTTGTTGGGTTTCACCTAAGAAAATTGAAAATTTCTGAAAAATATTTTAACTAAAGATAAAGAAGACACAAAATGTAAAAAAAAAATGGAAAAGTTTGTGAATACAAAGAGATCCATTTGACATAGATATATACTATTTAATCAACTAACGATTATTAAAGAGGTTATTGTAACAACAAGTTTTGTTTCGTAAACAGAATTCTGACCAAAAAACGTTTTCCCGTACCGGGAATCGAACCCGAGCCTCCTGGGTGAAAGCCAGGTATCCTAGCCACTAGACCATACGGGATTATATAAAACTTTAAAAATCGTGTACTTCACTGAAATAAAATACTTATACGTATACTAAAAGACTACATATGTAATAAGAAAACAGGTGTTTTTATACTAATGTAAGAATATGTATGCTATTTCTGTGTAGAAAGTTATAGATACCCAAAATTGGCCCGTAAGTTCTCATATATAAATAAATTTACACACTTATACATATTTTACTGTTTTCAATTTTATTTGAAATCGGCATTTTTAAGTGTCCTCTCATATTTCCGAAACAACTGAATCAAATTTAAGAAGATTTTTACTGGTAGATAGAGTACTTATCATAGGTTAACTAGAGAAAAGTAAATAAATAGACTTAATACATTCAGATGATTTTATAAGCAATTGTTTTTCGTTCATTACGTTCCACGCGGACGGATTCGCGGATACAGTCATTTAATGATAAATATCAAGTGAGGTCATTTCAAAGTACGTAACGTTTGTAAATTAAGACACTATTACAATTAAAACGAATTTAAAAAAAGAGGTAGTTCTAATGAAACGATGAAACTATTTTAACAAAAATAAAAGAAACAGCATGTATATACAGGAATCGCACTAAATGCGCGTGCGCCGCGCCATGACAGACATCGTGTGAACAGCCAGGATCTCTCGTTATTCTATTTTATTACATTAGGTATTCGTTACAAGACCTGAAAGGTGAAAGTCGCATCCGGGATGTTTATCTTTTATCAATTCACGTTCTTTGCAACGGTTTCGTGTACATCTAAACTGCTAAACTGCATTCACTCGCAATGACCCTAACATTCCTATTTTCTGTCTTATTTCAGAAATAAAAGAGACTCATCAGATTTTTGCGGTGGTAAGCGATAAGCTAGAGGAATATGTTACTAGGTATATTCGTAGTCTACTTATTCAGCAGAGTTACATTCAGATGTGATTCAATCAAGATATATATTTTTTTAAATTCTAAGGCATATATTAAGAACTGTGGTCAGTAAATTGAGTAATAGAAACATTTAAAAAATTCTAAATAAACTATATATTATTGTTTTGGTTTATTCGCAGACGATCTTAATATTTATAATCGTAAATGTACAATCTAAAAGCTGGTCTTTACAGAGTGTTATATTTTTTTCTGTTATTGTATACAGAATACTATGTTATTATGCAGGTTATCTCTTTATTTATTTATCATAAAGAAAAAAATGGATTTGGGAAGATTCAAAGTTCAAAGTCAAAAGGGTTATTTTGACCTATATGAGATCCCACAAAGTAATTAACAAATTTAATTAGAACAGGGTTTAATATCATATTGGTCACAACAAATTCACAGACACCCCAGTATTTGCTAAAACTATGTTCTTTATTGTCAGTTGTTGGTGGTAAGAACTCGGATAAACGTCAGAAACATATTTAATATTATTTAAATTTCAGCACAGCAAAAAGCACAAAATAAAGTAAAAGAAAGTAAATGTTACCATTTCAAAAAAGTTTTTTTTTTTATATCATAGGAGGCAAACGAACATATGGGTCACCTGATGTTAAGTGATCACCACCGTCCATAGACACTTGCAACATCAGGGGAGTCGCAAGTGCGTTGCCAGCCTGTGTTTGAGGGGAGGGCGGGGGGACAGGAAGGGAAGGAGGAAGGGGAAGGGGAGGGTAGGTGGGTCTCCGGCTCTCTCACTGACCGAACGAAACGCAACAATGCAAGCACTGTTACTAAATCGTAAAAAGTAAATCGGTTATAAGACAAACCAAAAAAAAATAGACAAAACTACTAATATAATTATGTTCCCAATTCCCAACATGGGTTACTCCATCCCGAAAATTCTTGTTTGCTTTTGTAAGATATAAAATTTTGTAATACATTATTTTGATATAGCACGCTAGAGAAATATATTTACAACTTTATTACAAGTATCTTTACACTTGTAAATAAAACATATATAGATAGTATATTATGCATGAAACTTTTTGGAAGATATTCCCCAAATGATAGACATAATCGCCTCAAAATCTGTTCAGTAGTTTGGAACTAAAGGAGTACACAGACAGACACAGTAAGCCACTGTTTTATTGTATTTATTAGTAGATGTATTATACTCAAATATACATTTCTTTAATTGCAGATTCAGAATGCGGTGGAGACGAGCATTTTTAAATACGGAGATGTTATCATGGACCGTTCTGATTTTGACTCCATTAATTATAGGTGAGTTTTTTTTCTTATTTTTTCTTTTTTATGTCATAGGAGGAAACGAAAACACGGATCACCTGATGTTAAGTGATGACCGTCGTCCATAGGGACTTGCAACACCAGGGGAGTTACAAGTGCGTTGCCAGCCTGTGCTTGAGGGAAGGGTTAAGGGGGAGGGAAGTAGGAAGGGGTGAGGGGAGGGGGTGTGATCCTCCGGCACTGTCACTGACCGAACGAAACGCATCAATGCAAGCAGTGTTATTTCACGCCGGTGTTTCTGTGAGAGGATGGTACTACCCCTAGCGAGCCGACCCATTCATGTTGAAACCAATAGTATTCTAGTATTCCTATAGTTATTCATTACGGCAGATACAAGGCTGATTTAAAATTTTATTTAGGCTGATTTTTAACTTTCTCAAAATTCGTGCATTGTGTATTTCTATTTTCCATATAAATAACACAGAACTTTTACAAAACATTTATCGGTTACTAAAATTCAGTATCTTAGCTCTGTCTTTCCAATATATTCTTGATAATTTAATATGTACCAGCAAGAACATAGAAAAGCTAGATTTAGTAACAGACTGGAAACAATCACAAATTTATCATCCCGTGTTTTTCAGGCTCAGTAAGACCAAGTAATATTTTTAGTTCCACAACAAATTTCCAAAGTATGTTATCTATTTGCCTGATTATAATTATCACTACATATTGTAAAATAAGCTCCTTTGTCTCGTCTGTCTGTCAGTTCGCAATAAACTAAAAGACTATTGAAGGGATTTTCATGCGGTTTTTACCAGTAGATAAAGAGAATCATGTAAGGTTAAAGTATATAATTTGGCATGGTTTTTTTTTATTATCAGGGTGGGACATCGTCGCCTGAGCCTGTTAGTTATTATTATTAAAATGACCCACGATCAAGCAAGCTCGAAAAACATGTCGCGCGAGTCTTGCACCTGATCGGGCTACTATAGAAATGCAATATTGTAATCGCCAGGATACTCGAGTCCCCGTGTATTAGATCAGGGCTGTCCAAAATAAATGGGACCCAGGGCCAACATAAATGACTAAATACATTCGGGGGCCGCAAAGTACTTATAAAAATAAAATACTGGTATAATAGCCATCATTATTATATTATCTATTTTTTCATTAATTTTTCTTTTAAAATTCTGTCAACATCAACCTCAATATTAGTATAGACGCATTGCATGTTTAAGTGAAATATCTATATATAAATGAAGACCTGTATTTCGATTTTATAAGCTTCACTGCACTTGATGCACTTTCACAAAGTCCATAATCAAGTCCATTTTTAGCTTGAAATTCATCAGTTTCGGGAAAAAGAAGATAAAAAAGATTCTGCAGGCCGCAACAATTCACACCGTGGGCCACAACAATTTAAGCCGCGGGCCACAACAATGTAATGGTTTGGACAGCCCTGTATTAGATACATGTATTGCACCGCATGCGAACAGTCTTATTTTGACTGCATACATTTGATATATGGAAGATTTTTTTTCTAATATACGAAATAATTACCTTACAAAATTGTTTATGATTTTGGTTATTTTTTTACTCAATTAAATAGAATTTTCTGAAACCCTTTATATTCTACCAATACATTGGCAAACCGATTAGAAAGTCCTAACGGATTATTTGCATTGTATCGAAGTTTGCCAATGTATTGAATGTATTTAATGAGTCAATTTGTTAATGTCGCTTCGTCCATTGAGTCTATATTATGAAACACGAGGATCTATATGAGCAGGTACATTAAAAATGAATGAAGATGTGAATTAAAATCGTATTCATTTGTAATTATTTAATTAATCAAATTAACTGGCATAATTTATATAAGCATTTAAGCAATAACCTAGTGAAAATTCTAAATCATTACGTCTTCTATGTTCAGTCTGAGTATTACAATACGTAGGTTTGTATTGCTAAAACAAAAGATATATAACTATACTAGCCTCTGCCCGCGACTTCGTTCGCGTGGAATAGAATCACTAACACGACACACTAAGATTTTGAATCATTTTTCATCTGTGCTCCGCTCTTATTGGTCTTAGCGAGATGATATATAGCCTATAACCATTCTCGATGAATTAGCTATATAACATTGAAAGAATTATTCAAATTGGACCAGTAGTTCCTGAGATTACCCCCTACAACGTCACAACATCATAACGTCACAAACTCACAAATTTTACCTCTTTATAATATTTGTATAGATAAGGATATTGGTGGACTGATACTTATAGATATAGTTCGGTGAAGCTGTAAAGACCTTTCCAGGTCAACAGCGTTTTCATTTCGAAAAAAAAAAACTGATAAATTTTAATAGGATTTGTCCGTTCATAATTAAAATAGTTGTTACTTTTATTATAATATAAAACTCCACATTATATTGCTACTACTTTATATTGTTATATTGTTGATACTAGTAGTTATGTTAGTCTTTACATAATTTCTTTTTCATCTTCACATAAATTATACATAACTTCTCTACGAGTTGATATAAGCACTATTTTTTTTATAGGTATAGAATATTGCAATCATACTTTTTGTCTTATTTAATTCCGTATTTATTTCAGGAATGTGCGATGGGGCCAGACGGACTGCGCAACGTCGGAGGGTATTTATATAGTTAATTTAATATTTTCAAGTAATCTCGTTATAAATAATAAATATCTATTAAACGTACACAGACTTAGTATATCCATCTCATATACTAAGCTCTGTATAGTAATTGTTTTACATGTTTGCCGTTGAAACAAATTTTACCAAAGAGAAGCTATCATTTCTAAGCCAAATAAAACCGATTAAAAAACTGTTCCGTTAAATTAAAATAGATGGTCATTCTTGATTGCTTATTGAATATATTGGAATCTACAATAATAATTTTCAATCAACTTCCGAGATATAACTATTACATAGTTACAAGTAAGACTTGAGTTATGTTATATATAAAGAATTTGATGTTGATTATTATTTCAAAAAATTCTTGTCACAATACATACAATATAATAATTCTGATATTATGATATAATAATAAATATAATAGTTTTGAATATTACATTTTCTCTCAAAGATGTCAGTGGTTATTGGCATATTAAAAATCATCATCGTTGCTTATTAGTGTTTTAGAATATATCAAATTGACCCGTACCTTAAGATATTCGAAATCATAACAAGATGGACAGTACTCAAATTTTGATTTGGCATGTCGGGAAAAGGACTGAAATAGAAGGATAAATTCAACTTCGTAGTATTATCACTGTTTGGCGCTGTCATGAACATGGAGAGCGCTTTGCAAATCCAAAGCAACTAACCTTACTTTTATCTTCAACGCGACTTGTCATATTAAACGAAGGATTCTTAATATACGAAACTACGTAATCTAATGACCAAACCACATCGCCTTATTATCAGGATACAGTAAGAACTGCTGAGCTTTACGTACCTTCGCCGAGTGCAGAGAGTCTCCAAGCGATAGCTGAGGCGATGGGAGCTGCAGGATTCGAGCACTACACTGAAGGAAAACCGCTGGTGAAACGCCTTATCCCTGCCGACAGTCAGCCGGACCTCGACGTCGTGGAGCATCAAGGTGAGTTTTTATTACATATAAAATCTTCAGTAACTGTATTGGGCACTTTATTCCAAAATTATTATCTAATCTAAATGTAAAATTCTTTAATCAATTTAAGCACTTATGAACGCCAAAGCTACCACCGGTTCGAAAAAAGATTTCAACTTTTAAATTTCACTGTCCTTACCTCAAGGTACCTTGCAAAGTTTGTTGTATTTCTTTCAAACAAACATTGTATTATATTTCTAGGGGTGATTGGCAAAGCTGGCGTGGACTTCCCAGCGTTCCCAAATATACCAAACACTGGGTTTGACTGTAAAAACGCACCAACCGGATACTACGCCGATTTGGAGACAGACTGTCAGGTATGTTAGAAGCAATTGACATTAGAATTAGTTAAGGATTCATTCAGTCATATTATTCAAACAATGTTACTATAAACATTGACACAAAAATGTTTTTTACAATTTCTCAACGCTCAAGAATTTAAATTCCTCACGAGTATATTCCGTGAGAAAAAATGTTTCCTAAATAATATGCAATCAGTTTATAGTCCCTGTCTCTTATATGATATGAAACTATCTCCAATATACGTATGACAATATCGACGATAGAATATAGTATTCACTCATTTCGCTACACGATTATAATTCATCATCATCATCAGCCTGTACGAAACCCACTGCAGAGCCATAGGCATCTTCCTAAAGGAAGGCATGGGCACAATCACCACGGCAGCCCATGACTTATTAGCTATTACAAACTCTGATAAATCCACAGATCTATATTTTCGCATATACATAGTACTACAAGAACCTTTCTCAGGTTCAGGTTTCCTCAGATTGTTTTCCTTCACCGTTAGCCGACAGTTTACCAATTTAAATTAGTAAATGTACACGGATTCCAAAAAATTCGTTGGTATATGCCGGAGTTTGAACCTGCGGACATCGGGTTAGTATATCACTGGTTAAACCACTAGATCATATTGGATACAAAAAATTACGTTGTGTTCACATCATTTGAATGGTATCGTGCGTAATAAATGCGTTTTATATGTTCTTAAAGAATAATACTTAGTATTCGCTAATAGCTGAATTCAGCTTCCTCTTTAGTAGTTTTTGGTCAGTGGAATTAGTTGTGCCAATTACTTTAGAAAATGTAAATTATGCATTTCAGGTATTCCACATTTGCGATACATCGCGGAAGATATCGTTTCTGTGCCCAAACGGAACCATCTTCAGCCAGTCCCATCTCATATGCGACTGGTGGTTCAAGGTGGACTGCGCGTCCGCACCAGCTTTGTACGAGTCCAGTGCCGAGTACTACTCCAATGAACAAAAGAAATCTCAAAAGATCACCCACACGTTAACTAAGAATCACGACCTGCAACAAATAGGGGACAGCAACATCAGAGCCGAATCTAGGAGATCGTCAATAAATGTACCAAGTACCACAGAGAGACTGCAAAGACACAGACAAAGACTTCAAACAGATACACCGTTTAACATTGGAACACCTAGAAGTTTCCAAGGTTTCAACGACTTTGCCCCTACGCAAAGAACTCAAGCCACAACAGCACTCGAAAAGAGACGTCGCAACCTCGTACAGTTGATATCTAACAACTTCGCTGGAGTAAAAACTACACCAACGTATTCAGAAACAACGAAAGCAACTCCTAACGATTACAGTTTTAAGGAGATGCAAGTTGCTGCTGAGAGTGCCTCTTTCGCTAACAACAATAACAGACAATTCTTACAAGATTATCATACTAAAAATTACCGACCATATCCAGTATACACGCCGAATACAGCGGACACTCCTAGACATAAAGCAAAATCAAATCCTAACTTGACAACCCTTTATGATATAAGAGATAAACACATAGCACAAGAAAGTCAGGAAGTAACTAAGCGTCCTTCTCTTGTATCATACACCAAAAGTTATACTACATACGAGAACCATCAACCCTATACACGACCCGGAGTGTCTTTGCTTAAAGGATTCATAGAAAAAGAAAAGAATAAAACTCTAAGCACCCCTAAAACAACAACAACTACGGAAAAGATTCCTCAAGTAACACATAGAAGTGATAAGTACGAAAATGTAATTAATACAGTCATTATACAAGCCAAGAATTCATTTGAATCTGCCACAAAAATACCTCAGACGACCAGAGCCCATGTTATAGAGAGAGTATCACCAGATAGAACTGATGCTCACACTACAACTAATCAAGTAACCGAAGCTACTACAGAACCATCATACAAAGAAAGGCGGGACAGAATTATGAGAAAATTAAATTTTGGTGATTTCGAACCCACAGGCACATCTGAAAATTCCATAGGATCCAAACCCAATAGATCAGGACTTGTAGTGTCGCCTTCTTTGACACCAAAGACACTTCATAGTCTAGCCATTTACTACGCAACTGCCGTGGATAACTTATCGACAACAAGCAGCCCAGAGGATGGTGAAACTACAACCCAATCAATTGATTATGAAATCATGGATGAAGCTCTGCCGGCTTTGTTCAGCCAGCAAACTATTAACAAGTATAGCGATTTATTTAATCATGATATGGAACAAACAGAATTTCTTGAAGAAATGAGAGCTGAACTCAACGACACTTTCGGTGAATTATCTGAAGATTTAACAGTTCAACAAAGCCAGAATCCCATAGCTACATCCCCACAGATAAGAGAATTAGCTCAAGTATTCACTCATGCGCTATCAGCATACCTTCAAGATCCTGTCCAATTCAGGAAAGTCCTTTCTGATATAAGACCTACACATCCATCTTTTGGAGAATTATTATTCACAACAGAGGAATCAATCAATACGGAAGCAACAACGACTGTAATTGAAGATGACGACGAAATTTTAGGATTTTCGGAAGACAATAAATTAAATTCTCCAAACCAGTCCGTTAGAGAACCTAAAGCTTTAAATGTCGGTACCAGTTACGCTCCAATAGAAGAAGTAACAACATTGAAACCAGAAACTGCATCAACAATACACTACGGGAACACAGCTAGAAATCCTTTCAAGTGTTGTGGTAGAATATCAGCATCTTATACTAAAAACACTACTCCATTTATTGTTTCTACAACCCCAACATATCCGAATACCGTAGCATTGAATGTCAATAATCTATCAACCACAAATGGTGAAACATCATCTAACTATGTAATACACAAATATGGTGGATTCCAAAACAACGCTCTGACTATAACTAATGCATACGGTAAAGAAGAAAATTTCACCGATTCCCAACCACTTAGAGAATATGTTGAAGCAACGAATATACCAACAGCATGGGGTGTTGACGTATCACCATCATCCGCTAATCAAGCAACTACATCAGACTCAAATAATAAAAAGGCTCACACAACGAGTATCGTTCCATCAACGACACCAATTTACTTTACAGAAACGGAGAGCATTGAAATAGAAGATGAAGAGAAATTGCAAAGAGCTCACAGTAAGTCATTTATCACTCCTCAAAATACACGTCAAGGTAAACAACTCAAAGTTGATGAAAATATAACAGCAATCAAGAAACCATCCGAGGATCTAGAAGCTCCTACTTTACCAGACAGTGAATCCACAACAGTTCAAACTACAACATCCTTACCTACAGTTGTAAACTCTGAAGAATCTGTGGTAACGACTACACCCAGCAATATATTTACACTACCGGATGATGAGAAGACAACATACCAACAGTGGGCGAGTACTTTTGACGGTTGGCAAACAACTATAATCGACCCGATCACTCTGAACGACGGTTTAAGTCCTACGGGGACAGAAAATACGCAAGCAGTTCGTGAAGAGAATACTTTTACTCCCAGCACTGCAATAACGCCAACTGAATATGCAGCCACTACTGAACCATCTGTTTCATCAACAATAAACGTAGAAATTATAGCAGACATTAAAGATGAACGAATAGGCAGACTTCTGAGGGATTCCTCAACAGAATCAGCGCAAGATTTATCAACAATAACTGACACAGTAGTAGAAAAGGCAAAAGAGATAATGGGAGGTATGAATGCAACAACAACGGAAAAGCTTATGAACGTGATGAAGAAAACTAAATCGAAAACCGTAAAGAGACTAATTCTCCTCTTGATACAAACGTGCGATGACGATCATAATAATACAGCTGAAGCCTCAAAGAAGGCTTTACTCGAAGCTTTAATGGCTGTGTCTCAAAAAGATATGGAAGAAATAGCTAAAGAAGAAATAACAGAGGCTCCAACGACACTATCAGACTACGACATAAGAACGACAGTAAGAAGAATCGATAGACAAGAAATAAGGCCGAGACAATTCGAACGACGTGGCAAGAGTATAAACTTGGAACCAAGTGTGATCAATTCTTTATCGAGTACCACAACGGAACAAACGAAGGCTCATGAAGACCTTGAAACCGTATCGACAACCACCAGTTCACGAACGACTTCGACCAGTCGTAGAGGTTTAAAGAAATACAGAACTACGCCTGAAGTAAGAACAACTAAAATTCCGATCCTCGACAGACCGGTAGCAGAAGCAAGAAGTTCTGTTCAAGGGTCTGATCTTAAAACAGCATCTGATACGCGAGCTTTGGAGTTATTAAGATCATTATACACTATTGCAGCCAAATGGGGGTGAAAGGGTCCTATAAACTTTTAATTTATAGCCTGATGAGACTTTTCTTATAAATTTGGGAATTTTTGGTTTCAGACAATTAGGTTGCAAATGTGATTGTGTTGTATATAAAATTATTGTATTAAAAATTGTAAAAAGGATTACAGTTTGTTACAATTCGATCTTATAATGATCATAGTAGTATTACACATGGCGGTGACTGTAGAACAACCTTCAAATTTCAATTGGGTATCAACTTATCAGATTTCAGAGACAAATTTTATTTATGTAACATAGACAAAATGGTTTTAGTTTTTCATGGGACTTCTTCTATTTGGATTAATTTTATGTTGACATTTCTTATTCATTCTTTTAACGATTACAGCTTACCTATCTTAAATTTTATCAGTGAGGCTTACCGCTCATGAAAAAAGTGTAAGCCAGACAATAAAAACAATTGGTTAAAATCAATTCAGCCGTTTCGGAGATTGGCCGGGAAAAAGATCATATACTATATTTTTATAAATACGTTAAAATTATGGAATAAAATTATTTTTCGTTCATAAATGAATAAGACATATTTAATGACGTCATTATTAGAAAGAAACCATTTCCAATAAAGATAGACGACGGGTTATTTTTTTTAGGATATATGTTCTAAATTAGCTAAATTTATTATTCTACATACATTCGAAAAAATGATTATTAAGATTAATATAAATAAAATGTATTGTTATAATTATTTTTAAGTTTTCGCGGTTTAATTACAAAGTTGAATGTTTTTCGTGTATTTGAGAATCAAACATTGAGTTACCCATTTGTTAAAAGCTGTTACTAAACTCTACGATTTATGTTCGACCGCCTTACATATAAGTTAGGTAACTTATTAACATATTTGCATTAAATAGATATTTTAATAGACTTACTAAATAGTATTTTAGTTATAGCTAATAAATAATAAGATCTTATGTATTTCCTATTTTTGTAGAAAGTTTAATTTTACCTACCAAGTTACCTACTTCAAGATATCCTTTGATGGTTATTTAAACTGTCACATTTTTTGTAATATAATTAGATTAATTTAATATTAATTAAACTACATAATATTATTGCTTTAGATATTGTATTTTAACAATAAATCTTTATATAAAAATGAAGTTTTTTATCTATTTATCTAAATTGTTGTTACTTACTACTTTTCTTTAATCTCTTTAATCTTCAATCTCTAATCTATAGGGATCTTAGGTTGTCATGTAGTGGATTTTATATTTTATTCATAATCTTGTGTTATTTGATTCTATATTGTGTAAATTTGATGGTGTGTTACGTAATATTGATAGTTTATTGTGCATAAGTGAAGTGAATGGAAAATAATACCACAGAGCATGAAATTCTGAGATGCCACAAAAACTCCCTGGAAGGTTCTAACAAGAGATCCACCATCTTGTTAGAATATTTATTCACACGATGCTTAATATTGAAATGATCGCACAACGCTTGTAATATTATTGATTACGTGACAATGGCAGTAATAATTTGAAAGATTGATTGCCAAAAAGTGTTAAAAAAATTTACATCGAACCGATTTTAATGAAACAAAGATTAAATGTTACTAGGGGATATACTTGAAGAGGTTTTATCGCTGTATTTTAGCAGTGATGTGAGTTCATACAAACAGACATTTCTAAAATTGCTTGAAGTATGTTTTATTACTTATCCCAAGACACCTTTAACAGGTTCTTTACAATAATCTAAAAAGTACAGATAGATTGACATTCTTCTTATATATATAGACGGATAGATTATATATATATCACTCGATTAGGCCTCCCACGGCAGCGGCTCAAGCATAAGTTCGATCCCTCGGTAGGGAGCCCTTGAGTGCGTTGCTTGCGCGATACGGTGATACACAAATATACATCACTGCTACGTGTTGTACACGATCACGACCACACACGTGCACGCCTACACGCTTACACATGAAAGTGGAAGGGTTTACTTTTTTCCCTTGTCGAACTGAAAAACTCTCAATTTTCCGAAAATAAATATATGGAGGAGTTGTTGAGGCATGTATGCTTGGTACACATATACGTTTCAACAACTCATACATATATGAATAGTTAGCTAGGTTAGCTAAGATAGGTCGCGATTTTGCATGCAACAGGCAACAGCCAAGCCGAGGTGTGCCGTGCACCCTTGAACTGGTTGCCAACATAAAATCGGCTGAGTGTCTTAAGCGCTCGCCTTAGTAGTCCGGTGAAGCTGTTAAGACCTTGCTGGGTGATCAATAGCGGTCATTTCGAAAAAAAAAAAAAAAATGATTGCATATACTTCATTTTTAGAATACGGAAACGAGACGAAACACATTTCTCCATCCATTAGATATGATAAGCCTGGATTTGAACCTAGAATCTGTGCAATGATGATTCAAAGATAAATAAACGCAAATAAAATTATATAAGAATTTATTATCGAATATATTTCACAAGAATCACTTCTTGAGTGTTGTTTTTTTGATATATTTCTCTATATCTTTATCGGTGACCTTGTGTCCTGGTTTGAAGTAACTCTTCAGCTTGCGTTTCTTTCTCATCATGACCTTGGAGGCGGCGAGGGCTCCTCGATGCTGTAGAGACTCGAAACGTTCGCGAAGGAGATTCGCTACAATACATTATACAAATTTTTATACCCTAAGCACTAGTGAGACAATTAAATCAATAAAATATATTTTTGACTTAACAGAACTATAATATACATACATAATAATAGTGAATTTTCTACTCGTAAATCATAGTCAAAATATCTAGTGTTTTATAAAACACTGACCGTGTGGAACATAATATAAAAACGGCGATTAATCTGAATGTATTGGCGAATTACATGTATATGTATGTAATGTATGTATGTAAATATATGTAATTATTACATGTATATGGCGAAAAAGCCCGTAATAGTGATTCGCTTCTACGGGTCGCGTTTCTGGATCAGCCTGTGCATATCCAGCTTATTACATGCCGGCATGGTAGTGGCGACCGGCGATGGACAGTGTGTCAATTGGTGGTCGCTATTATTTTTGGATTGTACTGTGCTTACCATCAGGCATAGTGCAGTCACTTTGCCGTGCTACAATAAAAAAAAAAAAAAAAAGTGCATTTACTTATCTACTTTTCACTCGTACTTAAGTCGCGTCGCCATTAAAATTGCAATAACTTTTGATAGAGTGAACCGATTTTAATAAAACTAAGAACAAATTTTAGTCTAGGATATGCTTTGTTGTTTTTGATGAAATTTTATCGCGAACGTAATACTTTAGCAGCGATAGGTGTTCAAACAAACAGACAGATAGACATTTCTAAAGACGATTAAAATGCATTTTATTGCTTGTTTCAAAATAAAAAAAATCGCGAAAATATAAAAAGTACAGGCATGTTACATTTACATTCTTAATATGTGTATGGAAGAAAATGTAAATTTACTACGCACAATGTAGATGGCATTAAAGCAAAATGTTATGATTTTTAACGAAGAATACAAATTATATTAAAACAATATTTTATATATCTTTACTCCTTTTATTACCCTTATGTGCAAGTATATTAACATGTATAAAATTAAGTTATAACTAATTGTATTATAGTTTCCTGCACTATGTAGATCTATATTTATTTATATTAGGCATATATTTACTAACTTGGTTGTTTAGGAAATTACTAATCCCGATGGTGTATTGTCCTTTTGTTATAATGTTATACATAGATGGTGGTGGTAGAATTCAACTTTGAATCTTTTGTTGTTGAACTTAATATTTAAGTTTTTCGTAATGTACAGGAAACAGGCAGAGTTGTGGATTTTTCCACAGAGCCCAAGGACTTAATAAAAAAAAATCCAAAGAAATGTAGACGGCATTAAAACAATATATTACTTATGAAAAATATACTAGATGGTGTTGAAAAAAATTTACTGATAGGACATAGTTTTAACGTGCAAGACATTTCGACTGATAGGAGTAGTATTACAAAAAAAAATGGATACATGGTAGAGAAATCTTTCTGTAATGGATTATAATTATAGCAATTTTAGTCGTTAATATGCCAGTACCTGGGCGACCGAGCCTAGTTCAACTCTTTAAAAAAACATTTTTAAATTAAGGTAAACTGTTAGGTTTGCTTAACAAAATTAGCATTTTTATACCAAAAAAAAATATATAACAAAGATATCACTTGCTATTTCGATTCGAACTGGGGTTAGACGAATTTTCGACGCAGCTGATTCGTCTCTCAGCAATTTTGGCTTTGACAGCGACGGCGAAATTTACCTTTATATTCTAGTAACATTATATCATTGTTTGAAAACTCAGTTAAAAAAAGTTTTCCACGAGTAGAATCTAGCTAGATCGATTTTCCGTCCCCGAAACCACCTATATACTAAGTTTCACGAAAATCGCTGCTACCGTTTCAGAGATCCTGAATAAATGATATAATAATGTACAATAATTGCTCATTTAAAATTATTAGTAGGTGTACATGAGAAAGTGAGTAGTCTCTCACCGTTGGCATCGATGTTCCTGAGGTCTCCGCTGAGCTGGTGGGGCTGGACGAAGTCGGGCTCCTTCGCGGGTATCTTGTGAGCGTTGAGAGAAGGCGCCGCGAGGGAGGAGCGCTCCGCCCTCTTAGCCGCGCGCTTCACTCGCTCCGCCGCCTGGTTCCGCTCGCGTTTCGATATAGACGATTCCAGTTTACGAAGCCTGTAACAAACGAAAAACGATTCAGTGGCCATAGTGGATACATAAAATGACATGAAATCTATAGTAAGGTCGGACATAGGAAAATATTGAAATCTTCATTTCACAAAACTTTAAACGCTAGTCGATTTCGCTAACAAAAACCAATAAAAATGCACCAGTGCACGTTTTACATTGAACTTATAGTTTAAGAGTAAATTGAATAAAACTGTTTTAAACAAAACACCGTGCGGTATTCTATGCAATCAAAGGATACCGGTGGAATTTAAAGGCCTACTGTACAAGTTCATTTACTAATCGATCCTAGGCAGACATATCCAGTAGCTACACGTCGCTAAGATGGAACATCACAGATCATTAAAGACGTAAATTTCAGAAATTCGATATCTTAACTCTGCCCTCCCAATACATTCTGTGAGTATTTCTGCAAAAACTTTGGAAAGCTGAGTTTAGTAAAAGACCAATATAATTTAAATACTAGAACCATTAACAAACTAGTTATTCCACACTTCACACTCGTTAAAACCAATAATAGTATTTTTAGGTAAGTGTTGTGTTTTATAACACAGTCCTAAAGCAAATTGCCGATTTGCCAGATGATGAGTTCAGGCACCATGTCTTCTTCTTCTTCTCCTTGTTTTGGCTCCGCAGAAGCACTTGCCAGTGTCAATGTTTTCCTTCAATGGACATTATAGTACAATAATATTACAAGCGTCGTGTGATTATTTCAATATTCTAACAAAATAGTGAATCCCTTATTAGTACCTTTCAGTGAGTTTTTGTGGCATCTCAGAATTTCATGCTCCGTGATATTATTTTCATTCACTTCACTTATGCACAATAAACTAACTATATTACGTAAAACACCACCAAATTTACATAAAATATAAAACAAGATTATTAATAACAAATAAATTCCACTATATGACAAACTAAGGTCCTGCCAAAAACTCCAGGCACCGTATCAAGGGGTTAAGATTTATTATAGGGTTGAACAATATGTAAAAGATAGTGACATCTGGAAATGACGTCCCTCTCTATGCATAAATTCTATGATGAAAAGATAAAACAGATCAAGTTTGTTGCCATTTCATCTCGATGACTGAGCTGTTTGTTTAAACAGAGGGTAACTTTCGCGTTCATAAACGCCTTCTCAGGGCCTAAACTGAATAAATTTGATTTTGATGACAATGTTATGATGGATGTGTGGGGTTACGCGACTAGATCATTTCACTTCTACCACATGTGAACTGCACATGACTTTTTTTATTTACCAAAGTGACAACACTGTACTTGATGGTAATGCAATCTGAAATAGCAGTGACCACTGAAAGAACTAAACATTCTATATGAACTTGCAAGCTTCACAGCAGTTGAATATGACTGCTTGCAATATGTAATACAACAAAAAAGAGACACTGTGACGGGTGTATGGTAATAAGCATTCCAGAGGTGTGTAAACACTCCTTGACATCACTTTTTTTTTCTTTTTTTTATATCATAGGAGACAAATGAAGAGGCGGGTCACCTGATGTTAAGTCATCACCACAGTACATAGACGCAACATCAGTGGAGTCACAAGTGCGTTGCCAGCCTGTTTTGGGGGATGGGAGGGGGAAGGAAGAGGAGATGGGGAAAGCGAGGAGAAATGAGCCTCTGGCACTCTCACTGACCGAACTAAACGCAACAATGTAAGCACTATTACTTCACGGCGGTTTTCTGTGGAGGAGTGGTACTACCCCGAGCGGGCCGACCCATTTGTGCTGAAACCAATAATAGTTTCAGCGTGGCTCTACCACCTGGTAAAACTTGATTACTCATATAGATATATATACATGACTTATCTCAGGATCCTAATGTTTCATGAATAGTGTTATTCAATTGCTTGCGCTCTTTGTATTCAGTGAATCTAAAATTCGCTCAAAATCTATAATCTTTATAAAGATGGCTAGTACTTTAAAACTAATTTTATAAAATAACTAGCCTCTGCCAGCGACTTCGTTCACATGGAATAGTTACTTTGGACTAACGATGGAATGCAGCGGAAGCTCTCAAGAGGAAAGAGAAAACCCGATTTTCAAACATTCTTCATTGGTTCTCCGCTCCTATTGATCTTATTGTGATAATATATAGCCTATAAACATCCTTGACCAATGAGCTATATAACACTGAAAAGTAGTAGTTCCTGAGATAACTCCCTACAATGTCACAAATTCACAAACTTAGCAGTGGTAGAGCCACACTGAAGCTATTATTGGTTTCAGCCTGAATGGGTCGGCTCGTCCGGGGTAGCACCACCCGACACACAGAAAACCGACGTGAAGTAACAGTGCTTACATTGTTGCGTTTCATTCGGTCAGTGAGAGCGCCGGAGACCCATCTCCCCTCCCCTCCCTTCTCCTCTTCCTTCCCCTCCCCTTTTCTCTCCATTCCCACAAACAGGCTGGCAACGCACTTTCGAATTCTCTGGGGGTTGCTAGTGTCTATGGACAGTGGTGATCGCTTAGCAACAGGTGACCCGCGTTCATTTGCCTCCTATCTGACATTAAAAAAAACTTTACTTCTTTATAATATTAGTATAGATACATGAAATAAAATAGATTTCAAATTAATCTCTTAATTATCACTTCAATTGAAATAAAATATTTATAATGGCAATTATTTTATCATATCCAACTGAAAAAATATATATATATATATATATATTACTTGTATATATCAGTGATCTTCTTCTTATCTATCTTCTCTCGCTTCAATCTCTCCCTCTCCTGTATCCTCTCCTTCTGTTTCCTTCTTGCTTTATGATCCTTCTTCTTGTTCTTCACGGGAGGGTTTATCGCTTTATACTCGTTATCTGTGTCGGAGTCCGTTGGGTTTTCAGCAGGATTGTGAGGAGTCGGGAGTCCAACGTTCATCTCTTCACGCCACTGATTCTAGAATTACAGTTCATCATGTTACTTTACATATATATAATTCTTCTGTCCGTTTGTATGTGACTAAACTCCTAAAAAGCTGAACAGATTTTAATGAAATTTATTGCAAATTCAGGTGGATTCGAGAATAATCTAGTTTCACAATGTGATCCAGTAGGTAGCGTTGCGGTAAAATTTTGGATTTTTTTATTATTAAGACAGGACCACATCTGCCGGACCTGGTTTTTTTTCTTTCTCGAATTGACTACGCTATTGGCCTAGCAAGGCATTAACAGCTTCACCGGATTACCTGGTAATTTATAATTTACTTTTGATATGTACATTATGTGTACATTTTATTATTATCTAGATTTTTTCTTATACACTCATCAAAAAAGTCTAAGCAACATGTACTAATTTAAATTTTAGGATGGTTCTTCACGTTATAATGTTGTATTTTATTTTTAAAATAATATCTTTAGGGTTCTATGATGTTAAAATAACAACTGTTGTCTTTATAAGTTCTTTTAATAACAGAAATTAATAATATTAGAATATACTGTAGAAACTAAGATACATAAGAAACTAAACTTTTTTTTACAAAATGAAATATCTAAAGAAAATGTATTTATTGTGAAAGAATAGAACAATTTAATACA
Source organism: Antheraea mylitta (assembly GCA_014332785.1). NCBI lineage: Eukaryota > Metazoa > Arthropoda > Insecta > Lepidoptera > Saturniidae > Antheraea > Antheraea mylitta. Next base: position 897,797 of record JACEII010000050.1, on the reverse strand, counting down.
AAGTATGGCCTCCTCTGCTATTCAGAACTTGACGGCAACGATTATTCATTGAATTAATGAGACTGTTTATGTCATCTTGCGGTATTCCCTCCCAATGGAATTGTAGCAAATCCTTCAGCTGTTGGGTTGTTATCGCTCCGTCCAAGTCCTTCAAAACACTTCTCTGGAGCATGTATGTGAACACACATTGTCATGCATTAACCTAAAATCGGAGCCAAAGGTTTGTGCAAATGGGTAGACATAAGGTCTGAGAACATTCTCAATGTAATTTTCAGCATTCATGTTTCCATTTACAAAAACGAGCACAGTTCGCCTGTTCTTCATAATACCCACCCATAACATAACTGTTGAGCCGCTGTATGGATGAACTTTCTTAACGCACCTGAGCCTTTCAGTATTTCCGGGCCGACGATACACTCGCACCCTTCTTGTATCAGGCTTAAACCCGAATCGCGACTCATCGGAAAACATAATTTTATCCCATTGTTCCTGGGTCCATGTTATGCGTTCTTTGCACCATTCATATCGACGAACGCGATTCCCGTGACGTATCGGTGGGCACCTGATTGGGCGTCGAGCTCGTAACGGCTTACGAGCTACAAATTTCAAATGGTGTTGATGTAAGTCCTCAGGACTTACATCAACACCATTTGAAATTTGTAGCCTCAAACTTATCTCTCGAGCGGTTAACATCGACTGGCGTCTTGCAGTCAGTATGTACCGGTCTTGCCGAGTGGTTGTACTCCTTTTACGGACTGGATGCTGTTCAGCGGGTTCTCCTGTATTATTGTAGCGCTGCCAAAGACGACAAATAACACTTCTATGAATGCCAAAATGTCGAGATACCTGAGATTGATTACTTCCCGCTTGCAACATCCCTACAGCTCTTTTCATTTCATCTGCCATCAAATGACGTCGCTTCATGACGTAAAGAATATCTAACATTTCAATTTTGTCACTAACTTTTTTTAATGGTTGATAAAATTATAAAATCAAGACTAAACGTAGCAATTAAAAGCACTTAAATTCAAACAAATTCGCAGTCATTTGAATTTTATGAAAAAAACAAAGCATAATCAAATTTTTTTCTTACAACCAGCCAGTATGCCATCAATAACAAAAAAGTTTACTTATTTACGCACTTTGTTTGAGTAAATACTTAGAAATTAATTAATATAAATGATAAAATTTGTAACATCACGCATGTTGCTTAGACTTTTTTGATGTGTGTATATCAACTAGTATATATGTATTTATATATCATAACTATTTCAATACACTATGTATTTGTATTTAACAACACATGAATATAAAACTCATTTTTATTATTTTAATTTTATTTTCCTCCTTTTTTTATTTGAACTACTTATAATAAATTTAATTTTATCCACAAAACTGTTGGTTCGCTGGAGGAAAATACCAGTTGACATTAAGTCCACCAGTGTACAGAAGTAAAGTCTGCAATGAAGTATGCATGCATTAGTTATTGTATCATAATATTGTGTATCTCAATCTACCGTCAGTCAATCCATTTCATCAAACAATTACCTCTTTTTCCTGAGCTGTGAGTTTCTTGAACATTTTAGTTGTGACCCGGTTCAGATGAGCTTCTCGCTTCATCATCTTCTCCTCATGTTTCACGACCTCGTGGAGCAGTTCTTGGTGTTCCTGCAAATATAAAAAGCATAATTACTTTGACAGATGGCTTTTTCTTTAATTGCGCCCACCCTACATAGGACTCATAAGACTATAACACCCCACATATGGAACTCTTAATTTAGGAAGAAGAACTTTAGGAAATCTCCCAATGTATAATAATAATAAACATAGTAGCCGAAGGGCTACCAGGTTGCCGTGATTCAACAAATACCAATGGACTGCATCTTTCTTAACGGTCACTGTAGTACTGAGATTGTACTGTGGCTACCGTCACTCACAAGGTGTAACTTTTCAATAACAATCTTTTGTTGATATTTATGTTAATATTTTTCCTATTACTTGACTGTGTTTATTGTCATTAATCTTTATTTTATTATAGGTGTACATAGTTGAATGTCAACTTCATCTAAAATTAAGTTTCTATTAATCCCAATGGTGTATTGTCCTTTTGTTGTATGTTAGACATAAATGATGGTGGTTGAAATCAATTTCAATTCTTTTGTAGTTGTATTATCATTGGAGTTGTTCTTAATGTATATGACACTGGCAGTATTGTGGAATTTCACACAGAGGCCAATGACTTTATTATAAATGGAGTTTTTCAGAACCACTTCTAATTTTTTTATACTTTGTTCCCCTGGATTATACTTTATTTATAATATTGAATTGCAGCTGAATTATGGGTAGCGACCAGAAGTGTACAAGAAATGAAAAAAAAAATAGTATTTATAACTAATATTTACCAGTAATTTTATAAACAAAAGCGCAAGTATAGCTCACCTAACTAAATAGCAATTAAGTAACTATAATTGAATGACTCGGAAAGACCATACCTATAAAATATAAATGTATGTAGTGACTCTCCCACCACTGACTTGACACTGGCAGAATATGTACCAATGAGACATTATTATTAAAAAAATTAAGCTGAAGGTAATATCATGCATGTGACATCAAATTTACTTTTACTGAGTTTGAATTTTGCTATTTTCCTATAAACGCCTAAACATAATGCCCTTTTGTATGTTAATTTGATGATCGGGACTGAGTGAGTATAGATCAAGCATAACCATACTTTGAAAGAAGGGTTGTAGCTGACTCCAGGATGTGGAGTATCGATAGCTGAGCGGGTGACAACAGTTTCTGAAGCAGGTGGCTTCCGCCTCAATCTCTGAGTTGGTAAAACATTATGCAGTTGTGCTTCTGTAGGTATAAACTCATCACAAAGAGTTTCGGGTACTCCTTTTGCTTCAGGCACTGAAAACGAGAATTTTGTAACTGAATTTCACTGTTTTCCAAATAGAGCCCCCCATCCCTTGAAAGCATGGCATGTATACCATATACATAGATAAATCTGTCCTATACATGAAATATTTTTAAACTAATGTGACAGGCATGTATGATAAAAATACACTGGACATAATTATTAAATAAGTAGAAATATATTATTACTCAATTAATAAGCTAAACGGACGTAAAGTAACAGTGCTCGCATTGTTGCGTTTCATTTGGCCAGTGAGAGGACCAGAGGCCCACTTCCCTTGCCTCTCCTCCTCACATTTCTCCCTCTCTTCTTAAACTCAGGCTGGCAACGCACTTGCGACCCCGATGTTGTAAGTGTCTATGGACGATGGTGGTCACTTAACCTCAAGTGACCCGCCTGTTCGTTTGCCTCCTATCATATAAAAAAATAAATAAGCTATAAGAATTGTCATTGTATTATGTTTCGTTCAGTAAAAAGGTTAAGCAAGTTTTACAGCAACTATGGCTTAATTGACGAGTGTTTGGACACCACCTCGATGGACGTACATTCCAATCCTTGAAACTGAGTCAAACCTTGGGTAAGGAAAACATTGTGATGAAAACATAGAATAATGGCAGAGCTTCCTTTAAATCCGCCATCTGTCTCCAGCCACCTGTTGGCGTGTTACGGCAGCTGTACTCGAGAGTCAGATCCTCTTGGTTTAGTTCATCATCTTTTAACCATCATTTAACACCAAATGTGATTATAGTCAAATGCATATAAAAGAAAAAAAATCTCATTTTATTTAAACTTCGTTAGTATGAATGTTTTATGTAAAACTAGCATCTAACCCTGCTTCATACTAGTCAAAAATATACAAACTGTCTTTGCCCCAGAGGTCCAAATTAAAGTTCTGTCGGACTTGTTTTGCCTTTCTCTTCTTATCCCTGGCTAATAATCTGTTCTTTCTAGCATCATCAAGTTTCTTTTTAAGAATGCCTTTTTCAAAACGGCGTTTCTCTGTCAACTTGCTGAGTGCTGTGGGTTTTATGCCAACTGGATTGACATAGTTGCGCTTTGTGTTTGGATCTTCAACCTGATTTAATAACGAATTTATAATCAGAAGTTTGAGGTACTTTTTATATGATTATAAAAATGAAGTTATAAGCTTGTTCATGCACAATGCTCCAAAAAAGGTTTTGCAGTCATATATAGTAGTAGTATAGAAATATAGTCCCTTAAAACCTTTTTTATTGAACAGATTTTAATCACATACTTCAAACATAGATATTTTCAAGGTAGATTTTGTGAATTATTGCTATTTTGGGATTTAGTCTATATTATTTTTGAAACATTATACACTGTATAAACTCTTTATAACTTAGTTATAACAGAAAACTTTTTTCTATATTATACAAATTCGTTCAATTTGGATGGTTTACCACAAAACCATTTATTTTTTCATATAAAGAAAACTCTTATACCCAAAACTTTTTAGACTGTATATAAGTTGCAATCAAACATAATTGGCCACTTCCACTTGCTCTTTGGCATGGTAATAATAATGCTCTCTTCTAACCTATCTTGAATTCTTTACTGTGTTTAATATTGGAAGAAAATTCTGTAAACACTTTCAAGGGTGGCAGTGTAAACTATAAGGTAAGTAAACCTTAAGCCAGACTATAGATGAATACATGTGACAATAACTTTGTGAGGTATTTTCTCTAGACAATTGAGAAATATAGTCCACTGCCTTGACTAAATACATCAGCCTCTTTGAAGAACATGTGTGACAAGAAGCAACATATCCTCCGAATGTGGCTTTGATTTATTTTTTATTTCGATTGATTTGTGATAATTAATAAACGCAGTGACATTAAAAGTTTCTGATACCTTAGATGAAGGAAGTAAAACTTCAAAACATTTCGGTATAGCATTTAGTTTTGCTCTCTTCCTGAGCTTAGCTGATAATACAGGCTTCTCATCAACCTCCTCAGCTTTTGTTTCGCCACCAGTATCAATAACAAATAGCTCACTGTCGGGTTTATTCTCAAACTTGCTGTAAATATTATATACAAAATTATTCAGTTATATTTTTATTGCAAATAACAAATTAAATCTTTTATAGTAGCACACTAGATTTGACTTTATATTTTTTTACATTATAAACCTATATTTATTAATATGTGCTAATTTATACATAGCATAACTACATAGTTTTAATATTAACTATGTAAAGAAAACAACTATGGTATCAATATTCATTTAATACATAATTTTTTTTTTTTTTTATTGTAGCACGGCAAAGTGACTGCACTATCCCTGATGGTAAGCACAGTACAATCCAAAAATAATAGCGACCACCGATTGACACACTGTCCATCGCCGGTCGCCACTATCATGCCGGCCTGTAATAAGGTGGATATGCACAGGCTGTTCCCGAAACGCGACCCGTAGATGCGAATCACTATTACGGGCTTTTTCGCCATATACATGGTGGTTGCGACCCAGTCGGGCTGTAAAACCCTACCACCCCGCAACATACAAGATAATATCTAAGAGAACATTTTGCAGGCTTATTTCATTGTTGTTGAAAAACATTATTATAAATTTCAAGATATAATACCCCTGCTTATTAACCTTTTGGGCTTAGTCAACTTATAACTTCGATATGAAACCTTGTTTGATTAATATGACTTTATTTCATTTATAGAGGTACAAATGTCAGGTTTTAGTATACATTCCTTTTCGTTATATAGTATAAGGTATAAAAAAGGGGATAACAATATATCTATTTCAATAAAAAAAAATATCACAGAATATTATCTCACAATGACACCTGTATGTAAACATTTAAATATAGATATGTAAAAAAAGAAAAATACTCATCGAAACTACATATTTAACATGTTTTTTTTTTTATTTAAACCATTAAAAATAATTCAATGTCAGAAGAGAATTAAATCTTCTTTTTAAGGATATTAACACTATATACCGACCAAATATCTTGTAAAAATTATATACTGTATAATAATAACAATGAATTCAAAAGTATTTGTGAAAAATGAATTGTTTCATAAATTATATCAACATAACCTCACCCCAATCTCTCTTCCAAACGCTGATCTTCTAAGAACTCTTCGACGTCTTTAATATCGCAATGTTTGCGCCAATCTTTTTTGTTTTTCTTGGACACATGTTTCTTTTTTTTAACCACGACCATTATAAAATATATTTACAAGACGAATTACATGTGAGATGTCATATGCGCAATGTATTTTGAAAGAAAGAGTTACGTTTCGTTTCACATATATTCTTAAAAGTATATATGGACATTCCACGCCAAATCGGACAATTTGTAAAAATAATATTTTTTTATTCCCTCAATTTTGTGTTATTTTAGTACCCGTCAAAATATTAACCTCCTTGGTAAATTTTGAAATTGTTTATATACTCGTTCATAATATGTTTTTATTTTAGTTTTCGGACATAACATTATCAAAAATGGTCCCAAAAAATTTTTTTTTGAATTGCCCTTTATAGAAAAAAATGGATCAAAGATATTTAGATTTTTTTTTTGAAAATGTTGGAATTTTTAACTCTAAATAGATTTTTATATAGACAATGTACCGTTCGTTTTTTTTCCTATCTTAAACTTGTATCCATTCCTCAATTTTCAAATCCGGTCTGTGGAGTGTACAACATTCAAACCAACATGATATACATATAAATACAGCAAACTTTGTTAAATCATGGAAATTATAAAATATTAAAATACATGTGTCAAGAAGTCCGTTAATAATCGAACTGTCTATCTTTTTGAATGATTCCAAATAAAAATCGATATTTTATAAGTGACATAATAACTATATACTTTTTACATCTGTACACTACCGTCTGGTAGTGGAATATATCTAATTACTATTATATTTCAATTTTCGAAAATTTGAGTTCGACAAGTGATTTGAAACCTGAAGAAATATAAAAAATATCCAAATTGGACCTATTTTAAGAAAGTTATGTCCAAAAACTATCTACTATATTATTTTGATTGTTTTACAACTGATAATAAACTTTATAGATTTGATTACAATTGATAAACTTTATAACATTAATTTAATTTGAACATTTGGCGGTAATTTAATTTATCATTAAGTGATTTTTATTTTTTAATTAAATTCTTGCGGTATTTAACCATACTTTGTATAATATTCTTGGCTGCTTGCATAATATAGCTTGCAAATGTGTACGATATTGTGGATAGAAACTAATATAAAGACGGAACATGAATTTTGTGTTGATACAAAACGACATGGAAAATTTTAAGAAGTGTGCCACCATCTTAGCACTCTGAAGTTATTGCAAGACACTTTGTAATAATTACAATCCTCGTCAATCTTTTTTTTTCGAAATGTCTACGCTATTGACCCAGCAAGGTCTTAACAGGGTCAATAGCTTGTTAAGACCTTGCTGGGTCAATAGTCTTTTTGGTTTCTCTAAATATAGCCATAGGTTCGGAGTTGCGCATAACATAAACAAGAGTTGAATACAAAACAATATTGAAAAGTATTGGAATCTAGAATTAGCTTTTATATATATTTAAAATGTCTCGATGTTATACATAAAACATAATCCGTATTTATGTTAGTGGTCTGCGCAACTATTTTCAGAGTGGTAACAACTTTGACACGAACTGTACCAACTTAAAGATCTCCTTTTATTTTATTTTTGGCAATCAGTCTTTTAGTAAACTATTACTGCCATTGTCAAGCGAGTAACGATATTACAAGTTTCTTAGTATAATTTCATTGAATTAACAAGATGGTGGCCGACTTGTTAGAAGTTTTTGTGGCAAGTCAGAATCCATGCTCTTTGGTATTATTTCCGATCCACTTCACTTGTGCACAATTACCAAACTATATTACGTAAAGCACTATCAACATTACACAGTATAGAAGCTAATAACACAAGATTATGGATAAAATATAAAGGCAACTACATGGCATTCCAAGATCCCGCCAACTTCTTAATAAAGGATATGATCATATTAACGCAAGAGGATTAAGGAATTCTTTGTATAAATATGAAATAATAAATATAAAAAAATCTAAATTTATTATTAAATACTTAAAAATAAAAACTAGATATAAAGAAAATTATTTAATGGCATTTAAATGTTCAGATTGTGGCATTATTTCTCTTCTTCACAATCTTCTTCTTCTTCTTCTTCTTCATCTGCCTCTTCTTCAACAATTTCTGTGAAATAATAATAACATTGAACATTTTACATAGTAATCTACACATATAATAAAAATTAAATGTCTAAATTAAGCATTACACTGCTGCGTCATATTGAAACGTCCAATAAAAATAATTGTGGGAGTTTTTGGCGGGATCTTGGAATATAATTTACTGGATTTTATACTTTATTCATAATCTTGTGTCATTAAGCTTTATATAAGTAATATTGGTGGTATTTCACGTAATATAGTAGGGTTATTGCGCACAGGTGAACCGGATTGCAAATAATGCCACAGAGCATGGATTTTGACTTGTCACAAAATCTCCCTGGAAAGTTCTAACAAGACGGCCACAATCTTGTTAATTCATTGAAATGATCGCAAGAATTTTGTAATATAACTATCTACTCGATAATAACAGTAATAATTTACTAGTAGATTGGTTGCCAAAAATAAAGAAGAACAATCATTGTTGTAATTGAGATCTCGAGTTGTAACCAAGTTTAGATAAATAAATTGGTGCGCCCTCTACTAGATAGAGTTGATGATCTATTAGAGGGAGAATAGTCAAATGTGAATAAAGAAGATTTGAATAACTTTAATTCCACGGTATATGTAAAACTGGCGTTAAAACTGAAAGGCAGTTGTGTAAAAAATATCTCCTATCTGGGTTACAAAAAAAAATATTGTAACTTGCTTAAACGTATTGCACCCACAATATAAGTATATATACAATACTTTAGTGATTTTTATTGTACCTGGCATTTAATTTGACACTTCGAGGAAAAGCGTGAGACGTCTGGCTAAGATCGTCTTGCTTCAGTTTTATAAAGCATTCTCTGTTTCGCACAGATGAACGACTTTGAGAGATAACGCTGTACGAAACGGAACTTATAACCGATTATCTCGCTCTTCTGCATAAGATCCGAATACTGCAGGACATTGTAGCGATAACACTTCTTCAATATATTATTCCGCAAACACCAATGTTGTTGATTAAAGTAATTAAATATAGTTATTTTGTTAAACTAAAGTAGTAATATATATACAAATTACTATAATTATTCACCTACCTCTTATTAACGCTACATTATTCTACCATCTATGTGATCCAGTACCACCGGCACCGATATTTTTATCATTATAAAAACCATTTAAATTGACGTAAGTGTCAGGAAATACTTCGTCGAAGGAGCCAGCATCTTGTAATTGAATACTTTTGGCATCGACGAGCGATTGACGTTGTAATTGCTTATCGGAGGTTGTTAATGCAGGTTGCACTCTAATTTCTTGTATATATTTATTAGATTTTAAGCCAAATTGCTTCGAATGAGGAGCTAAGTCCAGTACGAGAGGTTTTTGAGGGTTTTGATGTGTACTTGGATTAGTTTTTGACGAGGGCAGTTTTAGGATTGCTTCTTTCTGGGGTTGGGCTTGGTTATTTTTTGTTTTCGTCTGTTTCGGATGACGCTGAGCTGGGCCGGACCGCTCTGGAACATGGAAAGAGCTCGCTTAACGAATCTCATTGATTCGTTTATTGGCGAGAGAATTCACCACGTTTTGTGTACAGAGCAATTTTTTATAAGCGTGATCCGCATTGATGGATTCATTATTTATAACAGAATAATTCAGAGCTTCATGTTCTTGAGTAAAATAGATTCTAATAATTTTATTTTTAGTAATATTCCAATTATTGTAATGAAAAATATTGCCTATATTGCCCATTTTTTTTTATTTACACGAAGTCTTTACCATTATTGGTAAGTCAAAATTTAAAGCCTATCGCTGCTCAGTGATGTTTTGTTTTGTAGGCAATCATCTATTAATAAATAAATCAGATGATGCCATTACAGTGTTGTTTTTAAGGATCATATTTAAAGAGAAACTAATATACATTAATATAAAATTAAAATTCTAATACTACAGGGTTAGTCATGTCAGTAAAAGTTAGTCAAGTTACTTTAAGTGAGATGTCAAGTCAGAAGTCTGCAAAACAATGTCAGTAAATAGTCAAGTCACATTAAAATAACACATTTAACAATAAAATTTTATTTTCGTAACACTGTTCGTTTCCATTCTTGATACTGACATCGCACTTAATATATCAGAACTGATATTTTGGTTCCTGTTTCGTAACATGCAACGTGTCAAATTGCCAAACAATTTTCTACAAGATTAATGAATGAAAATGAAAAATAATATGAAAGAGAGCATGTTAAATATCAGTAGGCAACAAGTATGAAACACATAATTTAAGAGGCGAATGGGAATCTAAGCCAGAGAACATGGCCTTGATATAAACCCCGTAAAAATTATAAAGAAAGGATATGAAATATCTTTGAGAAAAATGAATTTCAAAAAGTCTCTTAGGTATTGAGAAAAATAGCAGAAGGTTATTTACGTGGTTAACTATTTATATCATTTTTTAATGATATGTTAAGAAAAAAGAAATAAAGATGGGAACATTTACCAAATGAAAGAATAGGGGACGAAAGATATGTATGTATTAGTACGATTTTAAATGGTCTGTAGTTAAGACGATAATAAGAAAATACGATGAGAGGGTGACAACGAATGCAAGCGAGTCTAATGATAAAAAAAATCATAAAGTTATGGTTAGAAAATGGGAGAATGAGTTTATGAATATAATGATTCAATTTAAAACAATTCGTCGACATTTCTACATGTTAATGCGATGATTTCTTTCTAGATTATTATAGTCTAAATTTGTACTAGGCTAATATTCTTTACGTGCAATCTATATCTGTAGGTAAATTAAATCAAATTTTCATTATATTGTGAAGGTTTCCAATTTAATTAATTAATTCGTTGTAAAAAACTTTATAGCTGAAACGGACTATAATCAAAATTATTTCGTTTTTTTTTAATATTATAAAGTATTCAACACGTCATTGCACATAAATAATGAAAATCTGAATAATCTAATTTTATATTAACTATGGTGAAATTAATCTGTAAAATAAGTGATATGTAATTACTTATACACACACCTACATTTTTGAAAACGCAGATTCTATATAAATAATTTATGAAAATCTATAAAAATATAAAAAATGTACATTACAACGTTGATTATATCGTGTATACAATCAAAGCATTACAATCAAGATTGACAACTACCTAATTTATTACAAAAATAAATGTATTCGTATTATAAATTTATTTACATTAATTACTCTACGCGTTCATATTAGAGCTAAACGAAAATACATAGGAATTATATAAATATATATTTTTTGTATTATTTTATATATATTTTGCGATTTACTCAAATTCAAACTAGATTCTTTGATTCTGATATTATTCGGAATTTTATAATGTATTTGCATTACCTGAATTTTAAAAGAAAAATAGCAAGTAGAAAGATTTAGAACATCTAATATATAACATACCATATTTATGACGTCATTGTCTTCTTATAGTGACAAGAATATATTATAAAAGACCGGTATAAGCCAGAACCAGTTAATCACCTAAAACCTTATTGCTACTAATGTTGGAAATCCGACGATAGCTGGAAGTAATCATGGCTGTTCTCTTGTTCCTGATTGGGAGCTACTTTGTACTCTTCGTTATTCGTACCTTCGTGCGACGCGTCACGGTGCTGACCGGAGGCGAGACCTGCTGCTGCGGCCTTCGCTGCTGCTTCAGCAGCATTAGCCTGGGCTTGTTGAGCAGCCGCCTGGTGATTAGCCGACAGAAATATATCAAATAACAGTCAATAAATGCTAAGATTGTTTAGTCAAAGTTATTTATTAACCACGCTATATCTTATAGCACATCGCAATTCAATTGAACGCTATGGTAAGTCCATTGTTAGTCCCGTTATGCCAGCCTATAAAAGTTTCGAATTATTTGATTCCGAGAGTTGTGATGACGAATGTTAACATGTAAATGGTCGTAACCTGGATCAGATAAAAATAGCTTACTACCACGTGTTAATATTGGCTATAGATAGGCTTATCTCAGAATGGGACACCTTAAGTGTGCTGCTATTAAGGATATTACACCGTATGTATTAGGATCACAATTTCTTCGAATACGATTGTCATACGATGTTGATCCATCATTGTTTTGATACAACTCCTAAAATTCATAGAATAAGAATAGTAATTAGACACGCAACTTCAAACACCTTAAAATATTAATCTAGTAAACTGTTTTTGTTCAAGAATGAAATAGGAAATGTAACAGAAAGAAGAATTAATAATTAATTTTTATTATTTAAAAAGAATAAGATAAGAAAAATACATAAATCACTAAGTTATTCAGAAGGACATGGATATATGAATGTCTTCGAAAATGTACACCTTTGAATTCTTCTTTGCTTCCTGTTTTGGAAAATAACCTATTATTTTCTCGTTCAGGTATTACTCATAAAGCATATTTATAATAAAAAAAATATTTACTTGAATTCTGAACAGACACAAAGTAAGAAAAAAGTAGAGAAATAATAGAGTTTACCGTAAAAATTGAAATAAACTTTTACATTTTTTGTTCTGTGTTATTTCCTAATGGTAATATATATTCTCAGACCTATAAAGTCTCGAAATCTCTTTTTCTACACTTAAAATTACTATGAAGCGAATTTCAAAATAACTGGAACCATTTGAATGATCTCTGTTTCGGGTATTCCCCTGCTCATAAATAATTATACTAGAATGTTCCTAACGAAGTATCATAGTCTCTGTAATAGATAATATCACTGCAATATAGATATAAAGAGGATTGCGTACCTGAGCCTTCCTAGCAGCAGACTGCGTTGCCTCGAAGTCGATTCTGACTCCATGGAGTTGTTCCTGCAGGGTGCTTAGCCTTTGTCTCGCAGCACCGACCATAGCGGTCTGTGCTCCAAGTTCACCAGCGGCTTGAGACGCGGCTTCATTTGCATTCTCTGATGTAGCTTGAGCTGCGTTCAGAGCCGCTTGGATCACGTTCACCTAAGGATTTCAATATCCCATTAAATCTGCAATAAATGGCCTGCTGCCTCTTTACACACTACGTCTTTTTCTTCAAAGTAGACAACCACACAATCACACTCAGATGAAGTTTAAGCTGGAGGGATATCTAAGCAATAGTGGCTTAGTGGTGATAGTATTCGGACACCGTTTCCATTGTCGTAATGAATCAAAGGAAGCCATAGCATGGCGGTAAAACTAAGTTCGTCTAGCTACCACCCTCAATTGTAAATCTCTCGGCAATTACCTATGTATGTATTCCGACATCTGCATTCGAGAGCCGGACCCCCTTTAGTTTTAGCGTGTCTACCATCTTAGACAGCATCGTCATCTAAAATCAGGTAAAGTTGTAGTCAACATATAGAATATTTAAGGCTGAATGAAGTAACGTTCCTGTGTGCTAACGAATAATTTGGTAAGTTAAATGAACTAAAATATTATCCAAATATTGCGAGGAAAATTCAATACTTGAAAGATTTTCGCCTGGTGTCACTGTCCCATGGTAACAATATCTAGTATTTAAGTAATATTGGCAGATATTTAAGTTATCATTAACATATTATATATTAATACAATCTGTTACTAAAGGAACTGGATCTCTAGTATATCTGACATAGTGACAGACATGAAGTGGTTCAATCAATACACTTAATCATATTAATGATAACGTTGAAAGTCACATGATTCGTATTGACACAACTTCTGAACTCTTTAATAAAACTGCATTCAATAATAGGAACAGCTTTTAAACTGTACATAGTTGATATCTCACATTACATTGATAATCATTACATATTATACAAAGTCTGTCTCTCTCTTTGCGATAAACTCAAAAATTACTAAATAGATTTTCATGCGGTTTTCACCAGTAGATAAAGTGATTCATGAGGAAGGTTCAAGCATATTGACAAATGTAATTTTTTTGTTATTATCATGGTGGGATAACGTCCGCCCGGCCCGCTAGTCTATACATTTAATAAGAATGTAAATATAACGTATCCCTACTTTTTAGATTTTTGCGAAAAAAATTGTTGCAGGTGACTTGGAATAAGTATCCAATAAAATACATTTCAATCAATTTTAGAAATGTCTGTCAGTCTGCATGTCTTTAGGAGTCTCAAAAAAAAATAAACAGACTGTTTTACTAAGCATTTTTAAATCTATGAATAATACCTTTACGACCATATTGGCCATCCGTCATATTTTAACTATATTAGTAAATGAAAACACTAACTCATAAAAACATCAAAGCGGCCTTAAATTGTTATTTATAGTAATCTATTTCAAAACATTGTTACAATTTACGAAGTAGTTTGAAATATAATAATAATTTAAAGCCTTGTAGCGTGACTGTGAATAATTGATACTTAGAGAGATAATTAAAAGCAATAAATAAAGAATGAAATTCAACTTCTACAATACTATGATGAAGAATTTTAATATTCTATTGACCTTATCAGTGTAGTGTACTGGTCATCTATAAATCTTTATGTTTCATAATCTCTATATGATTATGCGAGTGACAAAATAAGTTTTTGGTGGGATCCTGGAATCTTTATATTTTATCCATACTCTTGTGTTATTTGGCTCTATATATTGTGTAATGTTGGTGATGCTTTACGTAATATAGTTTGGTTATTGTGCATAAGTGGATGGGAAATAATACCACGGAGCATGGATTTTGACTTGCCACAAAAACTCTCAGGAAAATTCTAACAAGACGGTCACCATCTTGTGAGTTTTTTGAAATTATATCAAGAAACTTGTAATATTGTTACACACTCGACAATGGCAGTAATAGTCTACTAGAAGACTGGTTGCCAAAAATAAAATAGAAGAAAATGAGTGATAAAATAAATGAACATCTAGTATGGCGAGTTTTGGGCGGGATTTTAATCTGTCGTGCAGGGGATTTTATACTTTATAATCCTGTGTTACTTGACTTTACATTGTGTAAAATTAACGGTTTTATGTTATATAGTTCATTTATTGTGCATAAGTGAAGTGAATGGTTAATAATATCAGGGGAATGAATTCTGAGATGCCACAAAAATTCGCTGGAAACTTCTAACAAGAGAGCCAACATGTTGTTGGAACATTGAAATAATCACATGACACTTGTAATATTATTAATTAACTATCCGACAACGGTTGTCATAATGTGGAAGATTAGTTGCCAAAATAAAGTAGATATATATATCGTGGGAGTTTTTGGCGGAAGCTGGGAATGTCATAAATGACATTTATTTTTAAAGTGGATTTTATATTTTTCCAAATTTATATTTCTATATTTTATATTTATCCATAATCTTAATAATAGCTTGGTATACATATATGTTTCAACAACTCAGTATGAATAATTAGTTAGCTTAGCTTAGGTTCTCTCCAGGGAGGGTGGGTATCCATAAGGGATTTCCCCACGTAAAAAAAAATCGACTGAGTGCCTTAAGCGCTCGCCTTAGTAGTACGGTGAAGCTGTTAAAATGTTGATAGGTCAATAACGTAGTCAGTTCGAAAAAAAGAGAATAAAATAATTGTACTAAAAAATTAAATAGTATAAATATTCAATAATATTGACCAGTAAGCTATATCAACCAATGCAGGAACACAAATATAACAGTAATTTAGTATGCTCTCTGTGATTAGTGAAGCAACTTATTTATTCTTTGAATCTAGATTAACGTTAAATTGGTAGATTGGGTGGCGCTCGTAAACTGATGTCGATTAACTGAACAGATGCAGTGTTTTTTTTATAATACTATTTAGTTAAGGTCCATGGACTACAATGTGTGTTGCAGGTAACAATTACACGGTGCATTTTCTTTATAATCTTGCATCCGTGAAGTTTAATAAACTTAAAAAAAACTTCCGCACTAATCCTACTCCTTATTCCGATACTCGAATCTTGTGTCGCTGCTGACTTTACAGACATACAATTAATGGCCACAAAATACACTAGGTCTCAGTCTCAGATCAATGATTTATGGTTTACATCGAAAATTGCCTCGTATGGGATTCGAATCCACACTAATAGTAATATATATGCCTATCAAAAAACTACTTGCACGTTGCAAAAGCTACAATCGATTAAGATGCTAGAGAAAAGTCACATACGCTAGTCCATAAAAAACTGTATTTATGGTTTAATTCTATTATAGATCATGGAACATAAAAACCACAGAGAAGGCCAACTATTGTTACCAAATAATATTATTTCTAAACAGTTTTACATAATGGAATTATGTCAAATTACTATAAATCTAGGTAACAACATTTTACTTTGCGGTAGGATCGATATTTAAAGCAAAACACTTTAACAATATAGACATTTGTAAGAATCACTTTTAAGAAATGAATGTCTTTTTTACCAAATGTTTAATTAATTATAATATGCGGTTTTACACATTCTATATTGGTAATTTGGAGTTTAAATCTGTGAATATCATAAACGAATTATACACGCGTACATTCGTTTCATGTAACCCTAACAGCTTTAGCAGCACATGCCGAAATAACTCTCAAATGTAATGTTTCAAACTTACTGCATCGTTTTGAACAATATCTTTACAAATTATAGCCTATGTGTTACTACGTTATGTAGATAATATTACACTAGAGTTATATTAAATGTGGTTTATGATGGATTCTTTAATGGTCAAGCAAATTTTATCCAACACATTTTGGAAAAGAAAGATCTTTTTTAATAATCATATAGGAACCGGAATATAAAATAGCATAGATTAATATATCTGGCTCGACAAACCCCTAAACTGTTTTATCAATGAATGAAACTTCCCCTTTTTTCACGGAAAAGATCTTCATGTTATCCATTTTACTATACCTAAGCTTAAGCTCTATATTCTAATTTTACATAACCATAGTCGCGGATAAATGCTAATTAAATTTATGATATTGTGTATTCTCTTTAGTTTAACAATAGAAGATAAAAAAGAAAAACGTTAAATCTTAATTCCGTCAATGGCCGACGTCAATTTTAGTTGAAAATGATAAAACATTTGTACGAATAATAAAATATAGCAATAATCAATATTACACAATAGTTTTTTTGAAAACCTTATTAAAATATCTTAATGTTTCATTTAAAGATTTCGCCATTATTTATTTTGTCGCGGCGCGGACTGCATTTCTCAACTTGTTGCGAGACACGACGCTCGCTTTTTGTTTTTTTTTTCAAAGACAATTTGTAAACTGTCAATTGGCAATTGGCGCGAAGTTGCGAATCGATTAGGCGGTTGCGCGTCCATATTTACACATCCGATCACAATAGATATAGATTCACGTAAATTATTGAAATATCATTATCAAACTTTTAAATATTTAACTATATTCTAAAACGAATATAGTTTTTGTCGATACTGGTAAATTAGTTTTGGTTTTGTACTGAATATATCAATTAATATAAAAAGTACAAGGTATTGTCTGTGGTAATGTTAAGTAATTAATGAATTAAGAAATAACGCGGTATATATTTTTTGTTCAATGTTTGTTTGGTATGATAATTTAAGGTTCGTAGAAACAATAAAAAAATTAAGTATAGTTTGAACATAAAACATAATTCTTAAAATTCGTAGTGTTCCTTTCTATTAACTAACAAAATAGTAATAAAGTACAATTCAGGTGCTTAACACACATTTGATCAACTAAACAAATATTTGTATCTTAACTAATATTATAGATGAAATGTAAGTTCAGTTCAGAAAAGAAATACTGTTTCCGAAAAATAAGTCCAATCGCGCGAACGATCCTGCTGGCAAAATCTAGTTCACCATAAAGGAACACCCTGTCTATATGTATAGAGTTGTATAGTAATCGTGAATAGAGTATTATACATACAAATTAACATATTAGAAAAGTCCAGTTTGTTTTGGGTCAAGATCCACCTTTTGCAATAAGCTTATATTCAAGTCATGAAGATTGTGACCGCTCTCGGAATAGTACGTACTGTGACTAAATAGCCGATAAAAGACGCTAGATATTAGCTACTAGATAAAAATACACTGAACTATCCTGCAAAACAATTTATCAAAGTAGAAGCAATGATTTGTACCTGACGTAACCCGTTTCTTAATTCTCTACGACTGAAAACTTGCTATCTCTTTACTTATTGTTTAGAAAATCTTATTGGGTCCAGATATGGTGAATTGGCAATATGTTAATACTCCATCTAATCTTGTAGACACACTGCGAAATATTATAACTGCACTACAAGCGGATAATTATTACAAAATGTCTTATGATATTTCGGAACTTACTTGGGAGTTATTGTTTCAGAATTCATGCACCGTTTTATTATCTCCAAAACACTCTATTTGTGCATGATAACTAAGCGTATGTAAGATGCCACCAACATTATATGTAATGTAAATTTGACTTCGGGATAAGAACACTTTTTCTGTATAGCAGATACCATATGTCCTATTTATACTCCTGACAAAATGTATACAAAATTGGATAATGATCAGTAGAGTAGTTAAGACTTAACGAACAAACAAACAAACTGATGTTCGCATTAATAATAGAACGGAGACGATAGCATGATAGATTATGACGATGTAATTTCTATAACCAAGCATATTTGTAGAAAAATGTTATGTTATGTATAATGAAACAATTAATCGAGTTTGTTGCCGGTTCTTCTCGATGATTGGGTTGTTTGTTCGAACCTGTGGTAGTTTAGACTATCATAAATACCTTCTGAAGGTCCAAATAAAATAAAATATTTATAATTTTAATTTTAATCCTGCCAAAAAGTCGCACGTCATCTTTTCCATCGAGTTCTAATTTTGAATAATATTTACATAAGCTTCCTTAGAATGTTTATACAGAGAGAGACTCAATTTGGTCACATTTCTATTATATCACACGGCAATGACCGTTTCACTTACACGTAAAAAAAAATTACAAAAGAATTGTCAATTTATAGAAAATAAATGGAGCGAATGAAATTACGTAAACAATTATAATTACCTCTCTGAAATCTTGAAGCGGTGACACGATTTTTGCGAACTTCTTTTTTTAAATAAGTCCAATCAGTGAATTGCGTAATAACTTTTTACAACGGACCTCATGGGTTGCGGTATCGGATAAAAAAAAAGTTAACTTTTCTTCAGATAGTAATGAGTTCATTGTCGTTTTGCGAATTGCCATACAACAATATAATGGTTTGACCTGAATTACTTGATCTTGAATTTCGTTCACGATAATTATTTTATATTTATATCGATTTAGAATTGCCTATTGTTATATTATATTGAGATGTTATGCAATATTTTTTAATAGTTCGTGTGACATACTGATTCGAATGTCACAATAGGTACAATTTATGTAAGAGACAAGCCTTGGTTATGGTTTGAAATTAATCTTCAACTGATTAGTAATTTTGAAGTGTAAACTTCTTTAGGGGCATTGACCTGTATTTTTGGCAGGAGATAAATCTATATTTTCCGTCATGCTACGTAAACATGAGCGGTCGTATTGCGCTTGCAAGCTCTGCGTCAGGCTAGCGACGCGTAGTATAGGGGTCTGTGTACATGTGATATTAATATTTTGCTATATTGATTGGTAATTTCTATCAAAATGTATATAATTATTGCTTGGAGTGCCAATATATATGAAAACCACACTAATGTTATTAAAAAATATGAAATTTAAATATTTTCATTCACAATATAAATAACATGAAAATACAAAAAAGAACACATTTATTTCATTGTTTTGAATTTTCACTTCTGTCGGCAATCGTTATGACTTTTTTTATACTGTATAGGTTTTATCGTCTGGCCATCGATCTAATCTGATGTTAAATTCCCCCTGGTCTAAGATGGTAAACATGCTAAATCTAGAAGGCTCCTTAGTTCAACTGCCACAGCAACAGGTTTTGACGACAGATTTTTAACTTGAGGTAGTTAGCAGGACGGCGGACATAGAAAAATTCTACCATCATACCACAGTATAAATATAAGAGCCAGTACGGAAACAACTTACAAGCGTTCGAAAACGGCACAAATGCGCATCGGCGAGGTCTTAAAAGGTACTTTGTATAGAGCACCGCGATAACCGCTTAGGGATCTCGTCCCTTTATGTTAGTATGCCGGGTTAGAGTGTTTGTAGGTTGTTTCCGTACTGTCTCATACTTTTACTGTGACCATACTATGGTTTCATTACGATGTGTTTCTTCAACGAAATTTCAGACTCAGTTGCTAGGATTCGAACCTACGTACATCGACGCTGTATACGTTATCAACTAAGCCATCATCTTTTTTTTTCTGGAACTGACTCTGCTATTGGCCTTACTAGATCTTCACAGCTTCACCGGACTACAAGCCATCATCGTTTATGGTACGTTCAAGGTTTATGAGGATAGCGGGATGTTTCTTACTCTTTTACGTAAATATATTGAAGGATTTTTTATGAAACTTTACAGTAATAGAGCTTCAGTAATAACACGTATGCAATATTTTTTTATTTTAATTTGGAAAAATTGAACTTTGGAACTTTGGAAAAATAGCTTGTAGATAATATGAGAGTTATTTCTGATTGATTCTCAATGGAAATTAGACGAAGATAATGTATTATTTATAATATACTGTTGTATATAAAAACAGACAAGGTCGCGGACGACTGATAGTGTAGTTCATGAAGACTTCTTTTGTTGTTTTAAACTACTGAACCGATTCGACGAAACATTTACCAGTCATGTTAAAATATAAAAGAGGTGATTTAATAATGCCATTAGATTTTAAGGATTAATGTTTATCTAATAAGAACATAACAAATACATAAAGAAATATGGTTTGCAATTAAATCAGGTAAAACATATTGTTCTAGTGCATATACGAAATTACGATTAAGGGAGGAAGGAAAGAGGATAGGGGGAAGGTGAGGAGAGGTGGGCCTCCGGCGTACTCACTGACAGAACGAAACGCAACAATGCAAGCACTGTTACTTCATGTTGGTTTTCTGTGAGAGTGTGGTAGTACCCCGGGCGAACCAACACATTCATACTGAAGCCAGTAATAGCTTCAGTGTGACTCTGCCACCTACTAAACATAAAGAAGCAATAATTGAAATACAACATACCTGGTGCATAGCTTGCTGGGCAGCCTGAGCGGCGGCCTGTGCTGCTCTCTTCGCTTGTTGCAGCTGCATTTCTTCTCCTTGTAGAGCGACCTTCGCGTCTCTAACCTGCTGCTCCAAGCCGGATAGGATGACTTGTTTACCAGCTAAAGCAGCCTGTGCTGTAGCACTAGCCTGAGCCGCTGACTGAGCTAGCGTGTTCTTTGCAACGTAAGCGGCTTGATATGCTGCAGCGGCTTGGTTTCCTAACGCTGTTTTAGCTTGATTCGCTGATCCGACGGCGATGGTTCTCAGACCGCTGCCTCTGCTGAATCCCTTTTTCGCGTCCCCACCTCCTGCAGCGGCTTTAACGTCCTGTATATATGCGTCATAGTGGCTGGCGGATTCTTGAGGGTCCTGTGCTTGGGATTGTTGTGCGGAATTGTCATAGTCGTATTCGTATTCTGAATGTTGTGGGGAACTTTGGCGAGCGACAGGTGCAGCTGTGGTGAGGGCGAGAGTCCCTGAAAATTAACGTATGATAAGAACTAGTGTTGGTTCAGTGGTCGAAATTCGATTATAAAAAAATAATATAGACTTATTCTTCACACAGATATTGATATCTATATTGTAAAAATACTGTAGATCATAGATGTGAGACGTGAAGTATGAAGAAAACAGAAATAAAGAGAAACTAAACTTCATCAATAACTACTTGACAAAAAATAAAATCGGAAAAACAGAGGAACAAAATTATTGCAAAAAATATATATATTAGCAATGTAGGCGTAATTAGATCCCTCTCCCTCTCTCTCTCTTTGCAGTCTTAATTTTACTTATATAACTTTCATAATTAATAAACTATTATTTTTTTTTAAGTAAAAACTTACAAATTTTCTGAATTTTCTAACAACCTATGTTCTTACTATAACCGACAGAAATACAGAGTATTACTTTCTTCAAGCCCTCTTACTTTCTCTTAACCTATTAGATCCGAGCCAACTTCGGTGGCATCGGGTTCCATTTCCGACTACATACATCATATTGTATGTCTTTAGTTCTTTATTTACTAATGGTACATTCCGCGTGTCCTAACCAATAACAATAACCGTAGCAATTTTTAAGTTCAAATAACTATATAGTACCTAATATCATATCACTATAATCGTCCCACCAATGAGCAGAAACTCTTTTGCCATGAGAGAAACCAGTCGGTTGGCCGAATATATTTGCGATATTTTTCATGTGTTACTTCAGAAAATACGAAAATAAATAATTCACTAGATATTTGTTCACAGAAATGGAATTCTTAATATATTTTCGTATAACTTTTCGATTTTCCAATTTTTAATGCCTCGATTGTATGATTTTACTAATTCTTTTCTCACTTGAATATAAATTCGATCTTTATTACAAGACGGGCTTATTTGTAAAAGATTACGAATAGTTACAATCTAATCTTAATTAATTTCAAAGTATCTATCATAAATAATAGCTTTTGTGACATAATTTAAGGTTTTTACAATTTCAACAAACACAATTAGATAAATCGATGTCTATGAATCCGACTCAGAGTTTGTATGAAAACATAATAATTAAAAAAATACATTATTCTACATAACATTATGCAATTACTAATCGATAAAGAAAGTTTAGAGTATTATTTAATTTGCTCAACGAGGCATTCAATATTTCGCGTGAGGAAGCAAACATCTCAATTTTTTCCCGTACGTGTATTACATTATCAATGTTGTGTAAACAGTAATCATAATCAAACACACGTTATAAATATAACGCAATTACATCACTACGTGTAATATAACATTTTAATATTTACATAAAAGAATTTAGACCGCGAGATTTTTTGCGTAAGTAATGCTTTAAATAAATATTATCAGATTAGAATGAAAAGATTAAGAGGAAATCATAAAATAGACTTTTTTGCGCTTAAAGGTCTGTACAGTCGCAATTTTTTTATTTTTTTTAACTGCTGCTTTGACATTTGTTACATTATACTTTTAGAATGCGGTCTAACTATTAATGCATTCATACTTTTTAACAAAGTTCACAAATAATATGTCTGTTGTATCAAAATTGTACATGAAAGACCTTTGTTAAAAATAATGTCCAACTGTAAAGGTTTCGCACCGCAAATGCACTACACATTTTTAATTTCTTAACTGATTGTAAAGTCTAGTCTTTCATTAAATATAATTTTTCTGATTATCAGTATCGAGGGTCCTATAATATATGAGTCTCAAAAAGCTTAAATCTGTTCCACTCATGATTGAAAGTCGAATACTTTATCATCAGCATCTGCCAAAGAGTGTTATAACATATTTTATTTCATTATAGGATCGCATTCCGCGTTATGTTAAGTGATGTGGTTCGTGGTGATAGTAAAATAAGGGTAGAAGGAAGCTTAGCCTATATTTCCTTATGTCTAAAACAAATCTAGCATTTAATAGTAGCTTTTCCATTTTCAATTATTAATAATATTTGACTGCTTGATCGATGTTTAGCTTTCTGAGTTAACGAAAATTGCATTTTTACAGAAATTACATTGATACTAACAATTTCTACTATTTTATGAATTAATATGCTACAATTATAACATAATATTAAGATTTTCTACTAATTCCTAATCTAAGTCGTATGAAAGTTGACAAGAAACAGATAAGGAAATTGTCATATATACTCACCAATGCAGAACAATAAGATCCTGAAGGAATTCATTTTTGCTACCGCCGAACTGAAAACACCGTTTAAATTAACACTAATATAAAAAAATACCAAAAAAAATTAGGTTAATTTTTAATTGGATGGAAAAAAAAGTTTAATATAACAAAATCTTAATCTAACCTTCCAATACTTTCACAAATGTTTAATTTTATTAGTCGGTTTAGGTATGGGGTGGTGGACCCCTTACTCGGTGGTCTGTGGAGCAATGTACTAACAGACCGTTCCTACTTGTATTTATAGCGAATGCGATCGGACAACGATAGTGCAGTCACCGGATATTTCTATGGAGTTGTTTTTTGGATAAAAGAAATGCCAGAAAGGAGTTTGTCACGACCTCTTTTATTACATCTTTTATTCTATCCATTATACAATTCTATTATTTCATTTAGACGTTTCTGCGAAGGAACTATTTCTTATTTAATCTTTTAAGGATATCAAGGCTGCAGAGTTAGGACGTAAAACCCAGTAAAAAAATTGGTTGTCTGTAAAATCGGTTCACGAACCATAACTTATGTGATAAGATTATTAAACATTAATGAATAATTGCATACTTTTGTGAATTGAATTGAATTATTTTATATATAGATACATGCGTGTATCAAATAGATCATCTCTATCGCTTGTTCCGTGCTCTCGCTTGCACGCTCGGCTCAGACAGAACGTGACAATGCGTTATGCTTTTTCATGCGTACAACCGGCATTTATTGATTTATAAGACGTTATCATGTCAAAAATATAAAAATCTCAGAGGTAAATACCTAATTGGGAATTATTATTCTATTTTAGCGACGGAATATAACAGTGTGAGCATTATTTCTTTGCTGCAGAAATAGATGGTACTTCTGGAGTCGAAGTTTTACGACTTGTATCGCTTTTGAATTTCCTTAAATTGTTTCCATGTTTGTTTTCATATTGAAAGGATTTTTCTTGTATTCTGTTTTATGCATTGAGTTTTTATATATTTTAGCACTTATAAAGACAAGGTAAGTCAGAGTTGGTAACTTAAATGCGTTAAAATGTATACTTCCTTGGACAATTTAGGCATGTTAATTATTATTGTAATATCATAAATTATTAATATATCTGTATTAACCGGAACATAATATTATAAAGACGTATAGTTCGTTAGTTTGTACGTAGGAAGTCAATTCACACATCATTAAAGGAAACTACGTTATTCCTGAGCGCTTTAAGCTCTTTTTTATTCTTATAAAACCTTATATTGCAATCAACACAACCGAACAAAGTGGTAATTACTAATTTGACATATTATTTAAGTTCCTAAATTGTAAATGAAATTTTCACGTTGCGATCCATTTCGAATAAAAGGATCAAAATGAATGAGAGATTGTAACAACTCCATATAATTCTCGATACTTTTATGAACGCAGCATAGTTTATTGTTGGTGTAAATTATATCACGAGTAAATTACACTTAAATCGTTTCTTATTCAAACATTACCTCAATGTTCGTGAATGTTACAAAGATATTTGTGAAATGAATTCGTAAATTAATATCTATTGATGTAGGTTCGCTTCGGGTACATTTGAATAAGTATTGATAATAAAAAATCTCAATGTGATGAAACCGTGGTGGGATTTTTTAGTGGCGACCTGATTAGTAGCCGCCTCTAATTGAAAAAAAAATCGAGGGTGTCATAAGGACTGCCGACAGAAGTGAAAACTTAAAACAATGGATTTAAACTATCCTCTTTCGATTTTTAAATTACCAAAATTTCTAAGTTGATTTTTTTAAATGTTTTACAGGCTTGCGCTTGGCCACTATCTCACCTGATGGTAAGTGACGATGAAGCCAACGATGGATCGCGCTTACCTGCTAAATGCCTGTTCACTCTACTTCTGAACACTCCCAAGTTATATGATGACGGGAAGACATACGCCGGGAGAGAAATCCACACCTTAACCGTACGTATAATAAACGTAGAAACAAAACCACATAAGGGTGATAGCCCACACGGCGTCTAGTCGTCCTCTGATGGAATGGGGACGGTGGAATTATAGCATGTAATTCCTGTGCACACTGTCCAATGTGTAATCTATAAAACACAAATATTATCATTAATCTCTCTTTCACATCTATTTACACTCCGAATAATAATGACATACTTTTTTACACAGTTTATTAATTCATCAAGCATATTATGGGTTGCACAATCTCAATAAATATTAATATTAGATGTACACAGTCCTTAAACTACGCGTCGGTAATCTGAGGCCAGCCGCGTAATCACAACACGTTCGGTGACGTTTACTAGCATGGCGGAAAATAGGGGATTTATATCCTGTCAAAAAAATACCGCTCAACGCGCCTAAAGAGGTTTTCACTACAAAGATTTCAACAAGTACGTATACAGGTATGTTCTGAGAGCTGCATTTGTTACAGAAGTTAGTGTATCTTGCACAAGCTAGATTTGGCGTGTTAGACTAGAACATTATTTAATACCTGGTAAGGTTAGGTACTGGGGTGAAGTCCTAAAAGAACAGGACATAGAGGCGTCTTTCAAATGGCTCAATTCGTTTATATTTCTAATTTATACTTTATAGTATTTAGCGTTATACCAGAATACCATCTGATGTTAAATGTATTATTAGGTAATTGTTTGTGGTAGAGCCACGCTGAAGCTATTACTGGTTTCAGCATGAATGGGTCGGTTCACCCAGGGTAGTACCACCCGACCCACAGAAACACCCACGTGACGTACCTGTATTGTTGCGTTTCGTTCGGTCAGTGAGGTCGTCGGAGACCCATATCTCCTCTCTCTCCCCTCCCTTCTCTTCTCTCCTTATCCATTCCCCCTCTTTACCATCACTTCCTCCTCCCTCCAAACACCGTGATTTCAAACACCGTATCAAGCAGGTTTTAAAGAGTTAAGGCAAATGTAGTCCGGTGAAGCTGTTAAGACCTTGCTGGGGCAATAGCGTAGTCAGTTCAAAAAAAAAAGTGTTAAGACACAATAGGCAGAATAATATGTAAACGACGGTGACGAATGGAAATGACGCCCCTATCTGTGCGTCCACCAAAAATAAATGTAGCTATCCATATTTGAAAGAATATGTATCATGAAAAGATAAACCAGATCGAGATTCTCGCCAGTTCTTCTCGATGACCAGGTTGTTGTCCGTAACGGTGGTAGTTTTGACTTCATAAACGCCTTGTCAGGGCCAAAATTGAATTTAGTATTTTAGATTTTCGTTTTGACAAGTTGGAATGTCTATTAGGTATTTTTTATTTAGACCTTTTGAGTAGAGCCTAACGGGAAATAATTATAGTTTTTTTTATTATGACTTTACTTAATTAAGTAGTTGTTTTTAGTTATCTGGTTCTAGTTATTTGAATCATCAATGCGACAATGCGCTATAATATGACAAATTCGTTAAAAATTACACGTTTTTAATAGTCAAAATGTTTGAAGCCTGGTTGTACCTAAAGGTGCTTACATTATCGTTTTAACTCTTCCTTACGTAGTTTGTTAACTGAACTCCTACACAACTAAGCCGATTTTAATAAGTTTTATTCGAGTGGGTCCCTGGACGGTTTAGATTCATAACTGGATTAAGGATAGGTTGCGCTTCGATCTAATCCAGTTTTTTTTATTCTCAAAGCAGTTTTTATGCATAAAACTAACTTTTAACTGCGATTTTGTCCGCGTTAGTGTAGTTTTGAACTATCCTAAATGTCGGGACACTACTGTTTTTCTAAATAAATGCCATTATATTCCCTCTGACAATGTGTATGCAAAATTTCGTGATGATCGATTGAGTGGTTTAGACGTGAAATCATTATAAACAAACTCGCATTGGTATTTCTAATATCAGTTTTTTTTTATTTCTGGAGACTCTAGAGGTCCGCACCTTTTTCCGCATTTCGTTTATTTTATTAGTTATGTCAAAAACTGTTGTAATTGTAAGCAACCATTCTTTTTATTATATCATTGATATACAAAAACCCAAGATGTACACGTAACGTCTCACAGTCAGCACACGAAAATGGGTGAACAATTTTGGATTATGCATAATTTAAGATTATGATAATGGATTATGCACTATATTGTATTATGGGTTCTCAAATAGACTCGCGTTGCTTGTGTCCTTGTAAAAACAACTTTAATTCATTCAGATAAGGTTAAATTTGCAAAATCATAAGTTTGATGATGATGATGATTGGTCATAAGTTTATTGCATAAGTATAACCACGTGTGTTTATTAGGAAGATTTTGCGCTCGATTTTGAGCGCTACTTTTACTCGAGACTGTGCGTTTTGGGTTTTTATATATCAGTGTATTTTACTTAACAATTTTAGGTCGGTTTTTTAACTGAGGTAATTGCCTTCATAATATAAGTTAGGATGAAGTTTCCGGTGTGCGGTATTCGAGATACTTCCCTTGCAAATCGGCTGGGCTGATTTTGATTTTTTTTTACCCCACGAGACACTTGGGGTTTTAAGTGTAGTTAAATTCTGTAAGGAACACTATGTCAATACCTAGTAAAATTGCTGAGAGTCTGAAAATTTGTGATTATACATTTTTTACGTGAAAATCCAAAAATATATAAATGAAAATTGTGCAGAAAAATATCTATGCCTCGACAACAGCACCACGTAATTTTTTTTAAGAATTTTAACAAATTCAATTAGCTTTTAATTAAGTTACATAAGTTATAATATATTATTTAATATTATATATTTATTTTAATAGTTTATATTAATAATATATTTTATTAATAGGCATTAATATTTCATATGCACGATGAGGTCCAATGTGGTGTTTAATATTTAACAGCTCCAATCTCAACGAGCAAAAACCATAAGCACCTATTGTCGCTGGCTGGCTGCTCATCCACATACGCTAAAGCCCAGCAAAATGGCAACAACCGTAAGGTATTCTAGAAGCTTTGTTATGCGCACTTTGGCGTTGTGGAATGAGTTACCTGGTACTGTGTTCCCCCAGGGTTATGACATGGGGCTCTTCAAAAAGGGATTAAAACACGCTCTCCAAGGTCGGCAACATAACAGCGATACCCCTGGTGTTGCAGTTATCCATAGGCGACGGTAACCATTTAACATCAGATGGACCGTCTGCCTGTTTGCAGCCTTTTGGAATAAAAAAAAAATCCAAACCACTCTAAAAACTCTATATGATATAAAACGCAAGTGATCTGTGCATTTTAGCCAAACAATATGACTATAAACACTGTCTTCGTTCTGACAGTTCGCTGTTGTTTCTTGTGTTACCATCAGCTGCAACGAATTCTTTTACTTTTGTGTTATGACCTCAAAAAGAACTGCAGCATAAGCAGAGGTCACTTGTATAATTGTTACTCCTAAAGATTGGATTAGAACGCCTTTTATATTCGTTGTTAAAGAAATTCTTCGAACCGTAACATAACGGCGCGAATATTACTGCTTTGAAGTAGAAATATATGCTGTGAAACTGCTGCCGCAATAAAACCTTGGTGAGGTTCCAATATTCCGATAGTGTTTTTAATAATTATAAATATTTTCAATAAAAGAGTTTTTTTTTCTCGAACTGACTACGCTATTGGTCTTGCAAGGCCTTTACAGCTTCACCGGACTAGGGTAAAAGAGATACTTTATCCCCTCCGCTGGTTTTGTAAGACGCAAATCTCAAAATATCGGATTTTGTTTTAATTTTTCTTTATCTATTTCATAAGGTAAATACTATCGACACTGAATTTAATATTACATTATATTTAAAATTATAATTTTACATTACGTAATTTATTATTGTTAAAGTATTTATTTTTTTAAATAAATCCGGTACTTCTTTAAAACTGTCAAACCTTCATGGTTTCTTTTTTTTTATCGAAGCACAACATAGTGACTGCAATATGCCTGATGTTAAGCATAGTACAATCCAAAAACATCGGCAACCACCGAGAGACAGATTATCCATCGCCGGTCGCCGCTGTCATGCCAGCCATAATGACGAAAGTCACCCGGTACTGGATATGCACAGGCTGATCCCGAAACGCGACGCGCAGAAGCGAGTCACTATGACGGGCTTTTTCGCTATATGCGTGGTGGTTGCGACCCAGTCGGGCTGTAAAACCCTACCACCCCGTTTTCGCCATTGCCTTGTTCGTTATTCAGCAGGGTGCACCACGTTCAGGTGAGGTTGGCTTGGGTGTCTCAAGTCTTAAGATGTTACTCGACACCCCTTACACCCCCATACTTACTGGACAGTCCTCCCTGGTTAAAGTAGCTAGTATGGATTTTTTTGCAAAGTAAAGGTGTTAAATCGAATAATTCAATTCGAAACTCGAACAATTCGTTTAAGCGGTATTTAAATAATAATATGGAGAATATTCAATATAAGACAGTTACAAAATAACTGAATCATTCAAATAATCGCTTTGAAATACCGATGGAAACTGGAAACAATTCTAGACGTCACTCGGACAATTTTTTTACTTAATCGGTGTACTCCAGCCGAGTAATAAAGAAAAATAAACTATCACGACAGTGGTCATTCAAAAGTACACTTCTGTTAACGAAGTGTGAAAAAGTGGTATTGGAAAGCAAACGCGTTCTAACAATCGGATTCGTGATTTACTGTCAAAAAGTAATCTCGTAAAAGTTTCCGCATAAATAGACAATGAATACTTTTCTAAATATCCTCGGGATCAATACCGCGATGCGATAATCCATCTGTCACAAAAAAAAAAACATTCTAATTGTATTTTTGAAGTGAAAACTTTTTTAGGCACGTTGAACGAATTTTTTTTGGTAGGCATAGATATATAATTACGCATCATGACATGCGAGTAACCTACGACCGTATTGCCCTTGCGCGGCTTGTGTCAGTGTAGCGACGCGTAGTACAGCGGCCTGTATATGTCTAATACTAGCCGTTCCCGCCCGCTTTGTCGGGCGAATGACATTATTATGAGCTAGAAAACAAATGAACCAAGGATAAATGCCTTTTGTATTACGGGAGCAAATAAATTAATAAACAAACAAATTGAGAAAATATGGCAAAGGGCTTATAGAATTTGAAAAATATATAGCCTATAACCATCTACAATTAATTCCGCATCGAATGGTTGTGGTTTCATCCTGATCAGTCCAGTAGTTTTCGAGTTTACCTCGGATAAAAAAACAAACTTTGCTTATATATACATATATATATAGAAGATTTATATTGAGATATGTAATTCATCACATGTTTGATTTATTCATAAACTGTATAATAATGTATGTAATTATTATTCGGAGTGCCAATATATGTGAATATCAGACTAATAATACAAATTATCAAATTTAAATAATTCCTACTATAATGAATTTAAAAATTAAAAACAGAATACAGTTATTCTATTGTAGTGAGTTTTCACTTCTCCCGGCAGTCATTCTGACTGTCTTGATTTTTTATGGGTAGCGACACATCTAGGATAGGATATGATAGGCCCGGATACTGTTACGACTTTACATAATAGGGAAGCTATACTCAAGCCGCGGCCCGCCAGGTCTTTATAGTTGGCCCATCCGATTACACTTTAAGTATTTTCTTTTTTTTTTAATTTGTGCCCATTAGAAAAACTAGCACCACGCTGAGTAAACTAAATAGGTCTCTGATAATCCGACCGCAATACGTAGTTTGTTTTATTGAACAATTGGTGGTTAATTTGTAATTACGTTTTTTCTTTAAAACCTAAATATTTGTAGTTAGTGAAACGTGTTTGTGGCCCCTTTAAAAAAGTTGAGCACGTCTGTATTAATGGTTATAGGTATATTTATAAACTGTGTGTCAGATGTTAGGAAATTAGGAATTCTATGGCAGTAATTTTACATACAGTTTATCAAAATTTACAACGTGATTCATTAAAAGAATAAGCCATTCGACTACTTATTTATTTAGACATTCTATGTTTCAGGCTTCCTAAGACCAGTAACAGTTTTTAGGTAATAGTGTTAAGTTTTATAACGAAATCCCAAAGCACATTACCGATTTGCCGGATAGGGAGTTCAAGCTAAATGTCAAGCTGGTTTTTATGCCTAAAGGCTATTGTCATATAATACCAGATTATATTGTAGTCAACCGCTACAACTTATCTATATTTAGTAATATTATAAAGCTGAAAAGTTGTTTGCCTGAACGCGCTAATCTCAGGAACTACTGATCCAATTTGATTTGATTATCGATGAAGGCTATAGACTCTATATCAGAGAAGCACCAATAAAGAATAATTCAAAATTGGGATTAACATACGTATTATTTAAAAATATTTTCACCTTCTAAGTACGTAACCTTCTAAGTCGCGAGTTAAAGTTAACGTTAGCCCAAAGTAACTATTCCACGCGGACGAAGTCGCGGACAAAAGCTAGTGAACTATATTAGGTAAATCAGATTATTATCTTAGAGGGATAGCATCAAAGGCCATTCGTTATACAATTTCAAGGCGATAAGCTTATAATATCTCGATCAAGGCTGAAATACAAGCAAGCTTACAAGGGCCAATTCATTTTTACATCGCAAGAGAAAGTATATTAGATTTTAAATTAACCTTGATCTAATATTTATGTTTTGCCATTCGGAATTTACAACCACATAGCAGAGGTTTGACATAAGATATTAATACGCTACGCCAAGTATATGTTATTTCAAATGCAGACGAAGAGCTACGCCGTTAATACAACAATATATTTACTGTTTTTCGTCAAAAACTCAGCACCATTGTAAGATTTCATACACATAGTTACACGCAACGTTATCTTATATCATAATATAATTTCCAACCGCTTTATTAAACAATACAAGATTACAAAATATACTTTTAGGTTCCAGAGCGGCCACCGTTTCTTTTACTAAGAAAAAAAAAATAACATCCACTCTGACATATAAAGATTAAATTCACGAAACATTTCTTACGACATATCAAAGTCTATTCACAACTCAACAATCCATTACATGAATTGCTACAGGATTTTCCAAACATTCACAAGTTTAGGAAGTTTATTAATTAAAAAAAACCTACACAATTAATTAAAATAAAAAAAAAACACACCGACATTTAGTAAATTAATTGAAGCGTATTTAAACCATTGCATTATTGTTGTTTATATCAGAAAATATAATTATATAGTCCAATTGCTGAACTAAATGTATTGTATAGATTTTTTCTGTGCAATATCTCGCTTTCTGAGCCGAGGTGAAACTGTAAAAAAACAGTTTGACACTAATTATCAACACCACTAAAACTTAGAACGCTTGCAGTTTATAATAATGGTGAAGAAATGAACAGCGAAACGCCTAAATAACACACCCATAAATAATTTATCAAAAATGAATAGGAAAATCTGATATGTCTATGGATTTAGACGCATAAAATTACTAAACATGATTTTTGTTTCTAGTCTACAATCCTCGTCAAATGTTTTGCCCGCTTTAAATATAGTTAACAATTTACGTATGAATACATAATATGTTATATGTGTATACATAAAAAAAAAAACAAAGTCCTCTGCCACGTCTGCCTGTCTGTTACTACGCAATAAACTCAAAACTACTGAACAGATTTCCACGTTTTCACTAGTAGATAAAATGATTCATGAGAAAGGTTTTAAAGGTTTGAAAGGTATATAATTTATGAAGATTGTGTTTAAATTAGTTGAAATACATCGATAGTTGTTGAAAGTGTCGGAAGAAGTCAAGCCGGCTTGGAGCTTTCATCAAAAACGCTGCCTAATCCCTTTGAGGTATAAGAAAACGATTAAGATAATAAACGATGCAGAGGAAGTCACATGTAGCTAGTTACAATATGAAATAATATACCACCTGCAATTAATGTAGATTGCAAATCATTCTTATGGAACTTCAAAATCATCGTCACGAAGATGTAACGGACGGTAGTTTAAATGAAATTTTGAAACGTATTTTAAACATAACTGAAAAAGTTGTCGTTTATGATTTTATCCGAGTTAAAATCTAAAAATCATGGGAAAAAAGCAAAAAACCACAGTGATCAGCTTGCACGGACACTGTGTTAGTCGTTATAGGTTCAAATACTTGCAAATGTATCAGAGCTTTCGATGAAGGAAAACATCATGATGAAGGCACAGTATAGTGGTAGAGCTTTCCTAAGCTCGCTTGGTTAAGTACTACCATTAAGGTGAAAATAATTCGCCAAACACCCATAGGTCTTTCGGCAGCTGCATTAAGAGACCAGTCTAGAAGGTTTAGCATTTTTACCATCTTAGAGCACATTGTGATTTAATATCAGGTTAGATTGTGATCGAGTACTAACACAATTAATACCACATTTAGTACCATCAATACAATAAGACAAATACCTTAATAGTAGAAGATCGCCCTAGTATCGCTCTAGAAGATATCATCTTCTGTTTTATCTATACATATAATAAGCGTGTAAATCGAATGCGTCTGTACTTTTTCGATATTCGTGAAAAACATTGTTGCAGGTGTCTAAGAGTATGTAATAGAATACATTTCAATCATTTTTATAAATGTCTGTCTGTTTATATGAACTCACATTGCTGCTAAAGTACTGGGTAAAAGAAAATAATAAAGCATATCCTCGGGAGTAACTTAGTATTTGTTTTATTAAAATCGGTTCACTCTGTCAAAAGTTATTGTAATTTTAATGATGACGCGGCGTAAGTACGACTGAAAAGTAGATAAGTAAATGTACCTAATACATTCAGTTGACTTTCTTGAGCACTGTTTTTACATAAAATTTCACGCGGACGAAGTTGCGGACATAGCTAATATATAATAAGAATGTAAATGTAACGTCTGTAATTTTGAGATTTTGGTAAAAAAAAACTGTTGCATGTGTGTAGGAATAAGTAATAAAATACATTGCAATCAATTTTAGAAATGTCTGTCTATCGGTTTCTATAAACGCGCATCATTGCTTTTTTTTTTTTTTTTTTTTTTTTCGAACTGACTTCGTTATTTACCTAGAAAGGTTTTATAACCTCACCGGACTACAACGCATCATTGCTTGAATATTGCCTTCATAATAAAATCTTTTCAAACAAATGATAGAGTATATCTTCGAGTAACATTTAGTGTTTGTTTTATTAAAATCGGTTCGCTCTATCAAATGTTATTGTAATTTTAATGACGATGCGACTTTAGTATGAGGAATAATGTAGATTAGTGGATTATGGACTAAATATATTCATGTGACTTTATTACTAGCCGTTTTTTTATATAAGATTCCACGCGGACGAAGCAGTTGTGGTCCGATAGCTATAATTCTCTAAACCAGTGTTCGTCATACTTTTCTGACCAAAGACAACACATAACCATGTGATATATATCTGCATGCTGTATATTAATTGATTAGGTAGTCGATTTAGTCGCTCTATTTCGTTTTACCGTCCCGTGTACATTCACTTGGTTAACTAAATATGGAAAAATTAGTTTTGATAGTAATTGTATACTAAAATTATTTGCTATGGCAGGCCACAGTTGTGACGACCAGAGCTCCTAAGCCATTGTTACCATCTTAGACATAGACATTTACTTCAAATAAGGTACATTAAACTTTTAGGAAAACATTTAATAATTATACACTTACAATAATATATTAGCAATGACAGATTCCTAGCTCATGACAATGCAAAAACAGAAGACCGTCCATTTGACATTTCGTAATATAAATTTTATAACACGAAGTGAGAGAGTCGCAGTAAAAAGGTTACTAGCACGTAAACATGCAAATAGAGTTCCTACAAACTTCATAGTAAGAAATAGTTACGAAAATTACAACTCGTGCGTACATGCTTGCTTTACGATATTAAATACGTTATGAATATAGAAAAAGGTTCTATAGAACTCAATTTTATGGTATAATTTGGTGATAAATAAAATAAACTTACCAAACCGTGCACCAGAATTAGGTTAGAATTTATACGGAAGCAATATTTGTGTATGTATTTATGACGATATATCTAATTACGATTTACATTGTAAGATTTCAAGTCGTATTCTTATCTTATCTATAAATAATTTTTTTACTGTACGTGTGTATGTTTTGGGGTGTAAGGGGTGTCGAGTAACATCTTAAGACTTGAGACACCCAAGCCAGCCTCTCCTGCACGTGGTGCACCCTGCTGAATAACGAACGAGGCAATGGCGAAAGCGGGATGGTAGGGTTTTACAGCCCGACTGGGTCGCGACCACCATGCATATGGCGAAAAAGCCCATCATAGTGACTCGCCTCTGCGCGTCGCGTTTCGGGATCAGCCTGTGCATATCCAGTACCAGGTGACTTTCGTTATTATGGACGGCATGACAGCGGGGACCGGCGATGGATAATCTGTCTCTCGGTGGTTGCCGATGTTTTTGGATTTTACTATACTTAACATCAGACATAGTGCAGTCACAATGTCGTGCTTCGATTAAAAAAAAATGTCACAGAACTCCTAAGTGGCTGGACCGATTTTGATAAAATGTTGTGTGCGTGTTCCACTGGATCCAATAATGGTTTAGATTAGGTGGTGATACAGTTGACTTTAGGGTTTTTTTATTATCAGCGCGTCTGCCGGAACCGCTAGTATATCATATAAGATAATCAATGTCTACCGTTATCGGAGCTTTGCCGGATAGTGAGTTCAAGCACCATGTCAAGCGGGGCTTAATGTCTCAAGTCTACTCGTATTATAGGATGAATCAATGTGAACGATAGTGACGTCTGGAATAACACCCATATCTGTGCATTCACCAAAAATGTAATCATCTATGTAAATGTAAACCAGACCGAGTTTCTTGCCAGCACTTCTCGTTGAGTGGTTTATTTATCGGAACCGGTTGTAGGTTTGACGTTCATAAGCGCCTTCTCAGGGCCTAAATTGAATAAAGTATTTTTGATTTTGTTCTGCATGTGTTACTCAGGA
Source organism: Antheraea mylitta (assembly GCA_014332785.1). NCBI lineage: Eukaryota > Metazoa > Arthropoda > Insecta > Lepidoptera > Saturniidae > Antheraea > Antheraea mylitta. The sequence continues at coordinate 860,954 of JACEII010000050.1, read as the reverse complement.
AATATTTAATAAATTACAATGATATTGTTTTACTTAGCAGACACTTGGTCCTTATATATTTTTTTATGACTATAGCTTAATTGAATATAAAGTTGTTCAAGTCTTAAGAAACTATAATTTTTATGGACAATACGCGTTCAGCGATTTGTTTTCTTGCTGCAGAGAAATGAGGCTAGCGTGTAGTGATATTTTTTCCTCTGTAAATATAATATACTGGCATCTGCCCGCGACTTCGTTCGTGTGGAATAAATACAGTAACACGCAGCAGTTCTCAAAAGGAAAAAAAATCCCGATTTTGAAATATTTTTTATCTGTGCTCCGCTTGCTCTTAGCGTGATGATGTATAGCCTATAACCATTCTCGATGAATGAGCTATATAACATTGAAATAATTATTCAAATCGGACCAGTAGTTCCTGAGATTACCCCCTACAACGTGACAACATCACAACGTCACAAACTCACAAACTTTATCTCTTTATAATATTAGTATAGATTCTTAGGGTAAGAGTTCAGAAGTTGAGGGTATCAAATAAATTTCCTTGAAATATTAGATTTGAATCAATGACGGCTCAGTGATAGTTGGCTCGAAAGACGCGTCTATTCACGTAGGTTCGAATCCTGTAATGAGCCAAAAATTTTAGTTATAATAATAGCGGTGAAGCTATAACTTCGTTTGTAAGACATTTTTATAGCCTTCCTAAGTAGTTACCATTCGCAATTTGAATATCATTAAATGCATATAAGTGTACTACATATGTGTATACTGTAGAGTTAAAATCAGTGTTTCAAGATTTAACTTTCTTACCACCTTACGCCACATAATCAGTACCATTAGGTGAAAATGTGGTCAAAAATGTAATAAAAACCGAAGCTTCAAGAAAATAAGAAATGACGTCGCTCAACAAGAGTTAAACCACGTTTCAAGCTTTTTTGTTTTTTTTTTTTATTATTTGATTAGGCTTCATTGATCACTGACCCGTCCGTATGAGTAGTAGAGTTGAACAAGTATAGATTTCGAAATGTTGACCAGTAGCGCCCCTAGCGGAAACGCTGAGAACTAACATCGATTTGACAATAACAACCGTAACAAACTATTTCATTTTTAAATACCAATGGTCTTATAATTATTATCACAAGGTTAGGGAAAAATATTGTTTAACAAAGGCGCGAATCGAACCCGGAACCGATGACGCGGTGTCTAAGCGCCGTTCTGTCAGAGCGTTGTGGGGCAATCGTCACGGGCCAACGGTGAGTACCACGTGATGGGAGACAATAATTATTGACCAACAATATTTGTGAAACACTATTTTTAGAAGTAAAACAATGCATTGCTTAAAACGTATATCAAAAGGAGTATATTAGTATATGGTGCTGTCTTTGTTGCACAAAATTATATTATTTTATTCTATGTCAGCCTCTGTCCGCGACTTCATTCACGTGGAATAGCTAACACGTAGCGGAAGGTCTCAAGAGAAAAACCCCGATTTTTAAAACATTCTTCATGGGTGCTCCGCTCCTATTGGTCTTAGCATGATGATATATAGCCTATAACCCTCCTCGATAAATGATCTATATAACATTGAAAGAATTTTTCAAATCGGACCAGTAGTTCCTGAAATTACCCCATAAAACGTCACAACGCCACAAACTCAGAAACTTTACCTCTTTATAATATTAGTATAGGCTAATCGGACTCGGCGGACGTTGTCCCGCCCTGATAATAAAAGAATCCTTGAAAAATTATATACCTAAACCTTCCTCAAGAATCACTTTATTGGTGAAAGATCTACATTCGTTTATATGGAGTATAAACCTTTATGGTTTTGGACATCCTATGAGGAGAGGAGAAAGCAATACTTTATTGATTAAAACAATTTAGCAAATGGCCCATTATTTCTTAAAAATATATGAAATTAAAAATGTAATCATGATCTCATGCGGTGATATTCATCTCCATCTGCTTTCTGGTTTGACTTATATCTAATAAAAAACATTTACGTCATTCAAAGCATTAAATCCATATATTATATTCCTATTTTCGTCTGTATATTAGTAATTCGTTTTGTGAAATATCGTTTCTTAGTTAATCCCAAGAAACGACTATAAAAAACATGCGAAACAATCAGAGTGGATCAGCAAAAATAAAGTCTTTTACCCCGATTGGTAATTTCAGTGGTTTTTTCTAACAATCAAAAGTCTAGTTTAGCCGATACCGACAACGTTATCCAAAAAGAATAACGGATAGTTAGATAACTAACTAGTCGATGCAATGGATGAACGCACTTTTGTGGGGCCACGAAATAAGTGGGTAGTAAAAATTTTATATCATAAATAGCTAATAGACCGACTAGATCAGAGTAACCTAATAGGTCCGACCGAAGTTCCTATTTATAAAATGCAAGTATAAGGTATTCTGAACCAACGGCCGTTAAAATTTATTTATTTTTTATGATGATCAGTTTTTTTTTAAACTGTCTACATGCTGTTGGCCTTCAGAGTTACAGCTTTACTGCCCTTGATGGCTAACGCAGAAGGTCAAATAGCGCGAGGGTAACATAAGTTCTGAAATATCTGTTAAAAGAAAAAAAAACAAAGTTTATTGTGCGGTGTTTGTAGACAAAAATCGCCGTCGTGCATTCTTTGCAACTACACATCTACAGCGTGTTAGGACGTTTCATATAAGCCATATGGTAAGTGTACGGGACATTATAAACACCTTTATCTACTACTAGCCTCTGCCCGCGACTTCGTTCGGGTGGAATAAATATATTCTTTCTTTCTAACATGCAACAGCTCTCAAAAGGAAAAGAAACCCGATTTTGAAACATTCTTCATTGATGCTCCGCTCCAGGGTGGTCTTAGCATGATGATATATAGCCTATAACCATGCTCGATAAATGAACTATATAATATTGAAATAATTTTTCAAATCGGACCAGTAGTTCCTGATATTACCCCCTACAACGTCACAAACTTCACCTCTTTATAATATTAGTATAGATGAACTGAGGTGACTGCTTTCGATATATTATAGTTTTGTTTCTAAAACTTATTGCAAGAAAAATAATTAAGATTTTAATACTATTCTAGTTTTGAAAAATGCTTATGGTTACTGTTTTGCTATTCATTCGACATTAAATGAACTACTTTGAGATGCAAGTGAATCACATTCTTTACACAATCTAAATGAACATATCTCCTATGTTTCTATACCAAACACTATTTCATATTCACGGTTTCTGTTTTCGCACCGTAATTATGCACCTTATTTCCTGTGATTAAGATTTTACTGTGTATGTATAGGTTGTATACAAGGAATAAAAGTGGGTTGTATATATGCGTACATGTTTCTAATATCGGCTAAAACTAAGTATCATAAGAAAGAAATTATTAATAGAGCCTATGTCTTAGGACTTAAGTTAGAAAGTTTTTGACATAAGATGAGGCGAGAAATCAAAATATGACCTCCGGCCACCGTATTTAGCGCCTATTAGAGATGAATATGGGCATGTTGGCACTTCGTTGGCTCTGACTCCGACATGGAGCAGGATCCCCCGGTGACGACGGCTTCACCGAAGTCACGCGGCGTCGAAAACTGCGTAATAAGCGCCAAAATCCCTCCTCGTCCGAGAATGAAGGCACTAAGTCTTCTAAACTCGCAAACGTCGACGGCGCGAAAGTGCCAACGGCGACTCCCGCATCCCCTAGACCAGTCTCGCCCAAAGCTGCGACTCCCGCAGTCACGGGTAAGAAGCCTCGCCCTCCACCCCCTGTCACGATCCAGGACAGAGCGTCCTAGGTCGAAATCTCTAGTCTGCTGCAAGCAGCAGACATTCCTTTCACCTCTGCCATGAGTACCCTTGTGGGTATTCAGGTAAAGGTAGCTACCCCTACTATTCACCGCAAACTTACGCGTTTCCTGCGCGATAATAAGTTTGCTTTTTTCACTCGTGCGCTCGAAGAAGAACGTATGCTGCGTATTGTCATCCGCAGAGTCCTTTCGGAAATCCCAGTCGATGACATATACAAAGACCTCAGGGAACAAAAGTTCCCTGTCAAAGAGGTGCACCGTATGCGCTCCCCGCGCACTAGAATGCCCTACGATATGGTGTTGGTCATTCTCGACCGCACCGTGGAGAGTAAGAAAATATTTAATCTCTCGACCCTCTGCGGCCTCTCCGGCGTCACCGTAGAGCCACCGCGCAAAACGTCCATACCCTCGCAGTGTCACAATTGCCAGGTGTATAGACACTCCACACTTAATTGTTACCTGAAACCCAGTTGCATTAAGTGGCTCGACGACCACTCTACTAAGGAATGTCCTCGCACAAAAGACTCGCCCGATCCTCCGAGTTGTCTTGGGCCGCGGCGTGGGCCATACCTCGAGTTATCGCGGGTGTCCCCGCGCCCTGCGTACAAAACAGCCCGCTACGCTAGGCAGGTCTCGCCGTCTAAGGCGCCTGCGGCGTCAACCCGTCCCCGACCTCCGACTCTCAACTCTAGAGAGGCTTTCTCTAACTTGACGAGCACATCTCGTGCACCGGTAGCGCCCGCACCCGCGCCTTCGCGCCCCTTCGCCCCGCACGGCCCCTCAGGCCCCGTGGGCCCGCAAGATCGCGCCCCAGCCTGCTCTTCGTCCTCAGGCGGCTAAGCCTTCACAGGCCGACCCCACCCTCTCCTTCAAATTATCTGATATGGACTGGTCAGCCCGGCTCATAGTCTTCCAAGTGCGTCACGAGGCAGGGCTCTCACGTTTTACTCCCGCACATACGTCGCATCATCTCGGCAGCATCTTTGCTCGAGATTACCCGGGTGATCACAAAAATGTTGCTATCGCGATACAGTACACACCACACCCATTATAGACACACACAGATGTTCAGACATGCACGTTTATACAAACTGGTGGAAGGGTTTACTTTTTTTTCCCTTATTCGAACTGAATCGAGTAGTTTAGTTTGTTTCTTTCCGATTTACATCAAAAATGAATACATGTAGAGCTTAGCATAGTTTAGCTAGGTTAGATCGGGTTATTTCCTATAACAGCCCAAGCCGAGGTGTGCTGTGCACCCTTGAGCATGTTACTTAAACAAAATCGGCTGAGTGCCTTAAGCGCTCGCCTTAGTAGTCCGGTGAAGCTGTGAAGGCCTAGTAAGGCCAATAGCGTAGTCAGACACGCTCTGAAGGTTGACGCAAAATTGTGTTCGGTGCGCCTTTCATTGGTTCATCAGGGGTTAATCGGAAGTATTACTCAATCAGTTCCTCCTCCTCGGCCAAAATGCATGAACAAAACACCATGGGATTTAGTTAGTAAAAATTAACCAATAGGAGATATTAGGCAAGATTTTTCAAAACAATTAAAAAATGAATGTATATCTTGTTTTAAGAAGAGCTCAACAACTCTTATTATTTAGGTACATTTATAATTTAATCAATTAACTTTACATAGCATTACAATGAGAAAAATATTATCAGAATAAATTCCTTATCAAAAAAATTAAAATTACAACGCTTGCTTCATAGCCACAAACTCCCAGTGCAACAGCTGCACCTTGCTTTTACTTTACGTAAAAATATTATATTTTACTCAATACAATCCTTTTATTTCAGTTTCAGCGATGTTGTCATGGTCTGTCATCATTCTGAACAAAGTATTTTATCAAATTAACTATAAATTCGATTTCAAAATAAGAGTTATCTATATCTAGTAAAAAAAATTTATTGGTAATTTTTTCGACAATTTCAAAAACACTTTTAACACCACAGAATTTAGTATTAGAATGTACGTAAATGATTATACGAGTACATAAATATGTATTCATTACATAAAAAGCAAAATGTTATAATGATTGCCTCTTTTTTTGTTTTTTTTTTTCGAAATGTCTACGCTATTTACCCAGTAAGGTCTTAACAGCTTCACCGGACTACTAAGGCGAGCGCTTGAGGCACTCAGCCGATTTTATTTTGGCAACCAGCTCAAGGGTGCACGGCACACCTCGGCTTGGCTGTTGCCTGTTGCATGCAAAATCACGACCTATCTTAGCTAACCTAGCTAACTATTCATATATGTATGAGTTGTTGAAACGTATATGTGTACCAAGCATACACGCCTCAACAACTCCTCCATATATTTATTATCGGAAAATTGAGAGTTTTTCAGTTCGATAAGGGAAAAAAGTAAACCCTTCCACTTTCATGTGTAAGCGTGTAGGCGTGCACGTGTGTGGGGGTGATCGTGTAGTGTTGTAGCAGTGATGTATATTTGTGTGTCACCGTATCGCGCAAGCAACGCACTCAAGGGCTCCCTACCGAGGGATCGAACCTAGGCTTGAGCCGCTGCCGTGGGAGGCCTAATCGGGTGTAATGATTGCCTCGTAATTGGTATTATCTATACTAATATTATAAAGAGGTAGTTTGTGACGTTGTAGGGGGTAATCTCAAGAACTACTGGTCCGATTTGAGTAATTCTTTCAGTGTTATATAGCTCATTTATCGAGAATGGTTATAATGCTAAGGCCAATAGGAGCGGAGCACAAATGAAAAATGTTTCAAAATCGGGATGTTTTTCCTTTTGAAAACTGCTGCGTGTCAATATTAGTGTATCTAAGCCACGTGAAACGAAGTCGCGGGTAGAGGCTAGTATGTTTATAAAATAGTTACCAGTTACTACTTGCCTGCTTGGCTGTGCATTGAATAAACTTGTAATTTACAAAAATATAACAATCGGTCAGTAGAACACAAAAAATAATTTAGATAACACTACGAAAATTTTGCTTCGAAGGGTCGTAGTTGTATGGCGATAAGCTAATTAGTTTTGATGTCTTTGAGCTTCAAAAGAATTGGATTTTTTTAATATATGTAATATATGAGATAAATTTTACCATATGTTGGATATTCTGTGAAATAATAGGTAATACAATTAAAAAATAGATGTCTCTACGTATATATAGTAACTTGAATATCTTAATATAAAAAATCCAGCGTCATGATGTTTGTCTAGGATGAACTCCGAAACTACTCAACCGATTTTCATGAAGCCTTGGCATTCATATAAAATTTGATCCAATTCGAGATATAGGATAATATATACTTCAATTAATGGCCACAATATTTTTTTTAATCTCAAATAAAATGTAGACAATGTTGATTATAGTTATTAATTGTAAGGTACATCAGTTTCGAACAGATGGCGCTTTAAACTAGTTTGTTGACAGAAAACTGGAGGACTGACTGTTATAGATATGTCATAGATGGCACCACGCAGATACTTTATCAGTTTTAATTCAACATGTAATAACGACAACATGTAGTAACAGTTCCAAAAAACCCATCAAAGGACGATTATTTTCATAATAAAAATAAAACTACACACAATGGTTACAAAATCTAATTTTATTCAATAAAAAAACATTTCCAAATACCTCGTATTGACCAAACACTTCCAATACTAAAGTGCATTATTATAAACTAACGGAGTCATTGAACGTTATTTTGGTTTCTGGTTTTAATACTTAACATTATTCTGATGTTTATACCCTGTCAGAGTTGCTGCTTGATGATTAAATCAATCATTCAGACAGGTACAAAAATATCAAGACATGCATACTAATTTTACATCAATATGTAATAGTCCAGTGTTACTCAAAGTGTGTTATATTGTGCCTCCATAGTCTTTAACATTTGTAAAACAATGAATTTTATATTAACTTATATACTCATTGTTTCCCATAACTATTTTAAGGCAACATAAATATATAAAGGTAAACTGATATATTTACACAACAATAAGATAGAGAGATTCCTTTGTTTGAATGTGTTAATATCAGGAATAACCAGTTGGATTTGTAAAGTTATTTGTGCATTTTATAGTTTATTTAATAGACAAGTTTGTAGATCATCTAAGATCACACTAAGATCCTTAAGAGCAGAGCAATTATCATACCAAATATAGGTCAGAGGGTATAGCAGGCGACAATTAAATGATATGGGAAAAGTAAATGTGACAGGGTG
>JACEII010000050.1:733271-852932 GCA_014332785.1 Antheraea mylitta | reverse complement strand
AGCAGGCGACAATTAAATGATATGGGAAAAGTAAATGTGACAGGGTGGGCAATTTATACACACCTGAATCCCTCAATTTACTCTGAAAATAGGTTTCCGGCAAAACCATGCAAAATAAAGTCTCCGGTTTTCAACATTAAACTGTGTAAAATGAAATAAACAACCAATATGAGCTCAATTCAATAATATTTATAAGTTTTTTTTTTTTATATTCTTCAATTCATAAACCTTGCAAAAGCGAAATCATGTAAAACAGGTACCGTATAACTTGAGGGACAGGTATGAGGCATCTAAAACATTATTATTAGAAAATGTATACAATCATAATGTAGTCCGTTGAAGCTGTTAAGACTTTGCTAGGTTAATAGCGTAGTCAGTTCGAAAAAAAAAAAAACAATCATAATTATATTTTAACAAAGAATATAAGTTTAGATGTATCAGGATTTACGAAAAAATGTATACAAGATCCATTTGGGAATATTGTCTTTTGCCTAATGATAATGTAGAGGTAGATTGTAAAGATGAATATGGTTACATCACTCTCGTTTTATTTACTTATTTAGGCATGATTTCTATAAATATATAAGTGTTCACTGAGAAAGCAATGTTTTTTATAGTCATTTTCTAACACTTTCTCCTACGTTATTGCTTCCATAGCATATTTACCAGGATTAAAGTATCATTATAAAATACCTGGGCGAGCGAGCGAAACTCGGTTTTTAACAAAACATTATTAAATTAAAATAAACTGTTAGGATTGCCTTACAAAGTGTTTTTTCACAACAAAAAAAAGATATATCTTTTGCTACCACTCGGGTTCGAACTGGGTTTACACGCATTTTCGAAGCAGCCGATAGTAGTCCGGTGAAGCTGTGAAGGTCAGTAACGCCAATTGCGTAGTCAGTTCGAAAAAAAAAAGCAGCCGATTTCTACTTGACCTATTTTTGTTTTGACAGCGGGTGCGAAGTTTACCTTCATAGTCTAGCTATATTTTTTCACTGCCCGAGAACTCAGTTAAAAAAGTTTTCTATGAATAAAATCTATCCAGATCGATTTATCGTCCCCGAAACTACTTACATACTAAGTTTCACGGAAATAGATGAAGAGAATCGCTCGTTTAAAGGTATTAGATAGATTAGATATTGTAGTTTTCAATAAGTAGAAGAAATTTCAACTTGAACAAAACAAAAATGTAGATTGTTAGATTATCTCCCACAAAGTTTATAGACAATAATGATATAATAATTTTTGAATAAACTTGGAGAGAAAAAGACAGATATCAAATTTATAACCTTAGAGAGTTTGAGTTATTAGAATATTAGCATAAATACTATATTGTTATCTTTAATTTGAGATTTGAGATTATTACTGTACTTATAAACTGCACTTACATTAATAATTGACAATGTATCGTTTTAGATTTATTTAGGCAATTTTATTTTTTTTTACAAAATTTTCTGCTCTGATATCACTCCGGTATAATTTTTACTGTCATCTGTTCTTTTAGGTTGACTGTGTTACCTGTTGTATTTTTTTTTTCATATCTAAATATATAAAAATCCATTGATCATGACGAACTCTTAACTACACAACAGATCTTCATGAAAGTAGGCATTTAAGTATAATTTAGTTCAACTTGAGAGATATGATAATTAATATTTCGATTAATGGCCTCGATATTTTTAAATCACAAATTAAATGTTTGTCAATGTTGATTATTGTTATTGATTGTAAGTTTCATCAGTATCGCAACAGATGACGCTAAACTAGTTTACTTTTATAGATATATCATACTTGGCGTCACTTTTTTTTTCTTACTGAACCACAGCAACGCCAGCTAGTGTATGAATAAATCAATTAAATACAATCGGTGATAAATGAACTGAATCTTACCAGAAACAAATTAAAGACACCAAATTTATTCCTTCGACATACATCAATATATTCCCAAACTGTACACTATAAAACTATTGAACACTTAGATAAATTTCCATACAACTGGTTATAAACGTAAAAAAAAAAAATCGTCACACACTCAGACACTAGTTAGGCCCTATATTGTTTTTTTAGACACCATATTGACTTATTCAGCCACAGTTGGTTTAACTTCAGCTATATGAGAGATTTCTTCTTTTGATACATTTTCTACATTAGAAGTTTCGTTACTCGAAACATTAGATTCATCTTTCTTCTCATTTAAAGTTTCATTGCTGTCTTTTAATTCAATAATTCGATTATCTTCTACTGTTTTTTGATCTAAATTGATTGTAGCTGCTTTTGGTGTATCGTCTGTTGCACTGGTTTTAATCTCAGTAATGTTATCAACTAATATTTGTTTTTCTTTACTAATAACCTCACATTTCGTTGCATCATCTGTTGTATTGGCTTTGATTTCATTGATATTATCGACTAATGTTTGTTTTTCTTCCTTCATAACTTCACATTTCGTATTTTGTACGGATGTATGATTCACATCATCTATCACTTCGTTCAGTGCTTCAAGATCATCACTGCCAACTTCCAAATCACAGAGATTTATATTTGCATTATTGATTGCTTGTATGAGAGTTTCCAAAGTTTTATCATCAACTTTCTCATCTGCTATCTCAGTATCGAGTTTATTTTCAGCAGTACTAGGTTTCTCCACTTCGGTTGTCTCTTTAGCTGCTTCAGATTCGACAGGAGCATCGGGTTTTTCTTGGTTCTTCTGTTTGTCTTTGTTCTTTTTCGATTTGGACTTCTTCGGTTTCTCCTGTTTGGGTGGTTCCTCGGTCGTGGTTTGTTGTTTGTTAGTCAGAACGTTGAGCTGGCTTTGGAGATGGGCGAGACTTTGCCTAAGCTGAGCGCAGTTTGCTGCCATCGCGTCGACCTAAAATTACATCGTTTTTGAGGTATTAAGTAAATTAAAAAATCAATTTTTTTTTGTAAGCTTACGTGTTACTATCTTAGATCATATCGTCACTTAATATCAGGTGAAATTTTGATCAAAAACTTATATTCTGTAAGTCTGGTATAACATGTTTTGCCTTTGTAGTCTGGTAAAGCTGTCTTGTCTAGGTCAATAGTGTAGTCAGTTCGAAAAAAAGGCATATTTTTGAGAACATACATTTTATCTGCCAAAAATTTTCGTATGCTGCAGTATTTAGATTGCTCAGTAAAAAAATGTGGTCCGATTAATTGTTCTCAATTATTCCCATCCATACATTGACCGAAAAACGGTGTTGCGATCCTTTTGGCGCAATAGGAAAAGTCACTTCGAGCAAGAACTTTAATTAGGCTAAATTTCAAAAGGTCTTAATTTTAGTACTAATTGTTATTACTACTAAATTGTTACTATTTTTTTTATATTGTAGCACGGCAACGTGACTGTACTATGCCTGATGGTAAGCATAGTACAACCCAAAAACAGTGGCGATCACCAAGAGATATACTATCCACCGCCGCTGTCATGCCGGCCTGCGTAATTGTCTCTTCACGTTGCGTTTGAAAGACCCCATGTCATAGGAAGGAGGAAACACACTAGCCGGGAGACTGTTCCACAACTTCACGGTACGGCAAAGCGTAGCGAACTTTTTAGTTCATGCCCAGATAGGATTCACCGTAAAACTGTGGCTCCGAAGACCAGCGCGCGTGGTACGATTATGAAAAGGAGAGGAAGGGATCAGATTGAATAGCTCATCAGAATATTCACCATGATACAGACGGTAGAACACGCTCAGTGAGGCATTGTCTCTGCGCAACTGAAGCGGCTCTGTAGATTCTGTAACGTCTGTATCATTGACAATGCGGACATCCCGTCTCTGCAACCTATCCAGGGTATCCAATAGGTACTTTGCCGAACCGTCCCAGAGGTGCGAGCAGTATTCCACGCCGGGCCGAACTTGTGCTTTATAAAGGAGATATAGTTGTTCAGGCTGGAAAAATCGTCGCGCCCTGCTCAAGATTCCGAATCCCCGAGACGCAGTGGAGATCACGCTCTGAATATAATCCCTGGGATTGAGGTCGCCTAAGATATTGAGACTGTCTCGCATTGCGAGCGAGACGTTCTGAAGAGTTGGAAGGGGGGTGAATGGGGATCTTTTGCAGGCAAACGCGCATACCTGTGTTTTGTTGGCATTGAACTCAACCAAATTACTTGTTACCCAATTTGATATGTGAAGTAAAGATTGGTCGAGTTCATTGACTAGTTCCTGCCGTTTCTTTTCTGTTTCTCCCTGACCGCAAAAGGCTTACTGTAATATAACTCGTGGATGGTACTATCGTCTGCATAGCAATGAATATGGCCTAAAGGCAACATATCATTGATATACAGAAGTAACAGAGTAGGCGAAAGTACAGAGCCTTGTGGGACTCCAGCTTTTACTGACATGAGCTGCGAATCACGTCCTTCGACAAGGACACTAATTCTGCGCTCATGTAGAAAGCCAGAAATCTATTTGCATAGGTTGCCAGGGAGTCCATACGCCGAAAGCTTCGAAATAAGACCCGGTGCCAGACGCTATCGAACGCCTTGGCAATATCGAGACTGATCGGCAAAGCCTCACCGTGCTTGTCAATTGCATCCCCCCAGCGGTGCAAAACATAAGCTAGAAGATCACCGTTGATTGGTTTTGGCGAAAACCGTATTGCCGATCGCTAATTAGCGAGTGATCTTCCAGATAGCGAACAAGCTGGGTGTTGATGATCCGCTCCATGATCTTGTACAACACTGAGGTTACGGCAATTGGACGGTAGTTATTAGGATCTGACCGATCCCCCTTCTTAGGAATCGGTTGAACATTGGCTTTTTTCCAAGCTCGAGGCACGACACCAGAAACGTAAGATAATCGGTATAAGCGCGTGTTGGAGCTAACTCGGCTGCACATTTTTTTACAACAACCGCTGGGATACCATCCGGACCGCTAGCCTTTCGAACATCGAGTGATCGTAGTTTTTTTAATACGTCACGTGGCCTGAATCGTAATTCCGGCATAGTGACACCGCAGTATGGAATAGTAGGTGGTTGCGTGTTAAGATCATCGAGCCAGGAATTCGTCGCAAAGAGATTGCCTAATAGTGTCGCTTTCTCTTGCGGCTCATAGGCCAGTGTCCCGTCAGAGTACCTCAGTGGCGGCAACGTTGATCGACAAAAATTGGCTTGCACAGCTTTGGCCAAACTCCAGTAGGCTCTAACTAGTTTTTAATTTTATTAAAAAAAAATTTTTCTTTACATTGGTTTTCATTAATTTTAAAGAAGGACCATAAGTTTATTTCGAATACATATTTCCAGCTGCTTCCTTTGTGATCATTTTTTTTTTTATTTCTTTGAAATAACTTCCTAGTTGTTCTGCATTGTTGGAGAGTTAAGATAACGGTTGTTTTTAAACTAATCTGCAAGCCAGGTTTTATACCGTATTTCTTTGTTTCTAAGATATTTTAGTTGAAAAAAAATCTAATAAAATACTGAAATAATATAAATTTTTGTCTTACATTTAGGCCTAATTGATACATTTGGACTGATACTTGTTGTTTTAGTATTTATAAATAACTAGTTTGTAATCGCTTTTATAAACCAGAAAACTTTAAAATTTAAATCGACACTTTTCTTTAAATATAATACAAAATAAACATAACTCAAAGATGGTTCACTTTTGCATAATTCATATGAGGGATGAAATTATTACAAATAGTGACCGCCCCTATCACTTTCTAACGGGAATACGTCGAATTACTAATAACCCTGTATACATATATATGTCAAAAAACTAAATTCAATTGAGTTTGTTGCCGATTCTTCTCGACTTATGGATTATTTGTCCGAACTAGTGTTGGTCTTGACGTTCATAAGCACCTTATTAGGGCCTAAAGTATATAATTTGTCATCATTGCTTCACCGTTGACACATCTGAAATATATTTATTATCCTGTCTTTTGATGGGAAATTATGAAGAATTCGATTACCTTCGCGTTGGAAGCTGGTGCAGTGGTCGGTGGTGGGGGCGCAGCGGGTATCGCTGGTGGGGCGGGGAGTGGGGGACGTTCGATATTATTATCCTTAAGTGTACCCAACAACACTGTCCGCTCAGCCTGAAATATTCAATACCTCATCACCAACAATAATACCTCGGATGGGATCTCAATAAGTGGCACATAGAATATTATTTAAAGATTTGTTTGCGTTTATATATGAGAACGGAACATTCTTGTGCCGGTTTTAAGGTGTTACGACATCTGATATATTTTTGAAACTATTAAAAAAGGTACATTGATTATAGGGTTGTGTGGTTTTGACAATGATATTATAATTAAAAAGCTGTAAATACTTTACCTACATGATATTTTGACAAAACAATTGGCAGGATAACGCACACATACGTAAAATAATATTGTAACGCCGCACTGTTTTATATAAAATGTGGAAATAAGATAGCATATTGTCAATATGAATGGTGAAAAAGAAATAGTTATATATTGCTTAGATACGGGCGGATATTCATAGTTTTAGATTGCTTCCTATGTATTGAAAACAATTTTATTCAATTTACTCTTACACTATAGGGCCAGTCTAAAAAGCGTAGTTATGGATTTCTTTTGCTTTTCATTAAAGAAAACGAATAATTTTTTTTTTCTTTTGTAAAATGACGACTTCAATATTATTAGTGCCCTAAGTCCAACATCTACTTCAGAGACAAACCACTGTGTGACTCGGTAACTGTTCAGGAAAAATAGATTACATTTTGTGTTTGGATATCTATGCCTTATTAAATAAAATCCAAAAAAAAAAAACTCATAGATTACCCAGACTTTTTTTTTCTTTTTTTCACTCTTTCATTATTTTAGTTTTTATAGCAATTTCTTGATGTTTTCGAAATTCCTTTTAAGGGCACTGCGTGCCGCTACGTGTCCGTACAAAAAAGCTCTATCTAATATTGAAATTAGTTAGATAGCTCATTAATCGAGGATGGCTATAGGCCAGTATAGGCTATTTATATATATATTTTAACTCTCGAGTTAAAATTAGTAGTCCGATGAAGCTGTTAAGACCTTGCTAGGTTAATAGCGTTGTCAGTTCGCGAAAAAAACTCGCGTTAGCCCAAAGTAACTATTCCAGATGGACGAAGTCGTGGGCATAAATTAGTGATATCATAAAGTGCGGGTGAGTAATAAAATTTTGACAAAGAAAAGAAATTTTAGGAAACGTGTTTATGTAGGAAATGTAGTTAATTCATAAATTTATGTATGACTTATATGTTGCTAGCTGTTCATAAATAAATATCAATTATTTGTACCTGTAAAGTCCTACAGAGTCCCTGCATGTGTGCGAGCTGCCTCGCAACGTTGGCTGCCTTCTCTTCACTGGCCTGTCTCTCTCCACACATCTCTATGAGGGCTGTTTGTGACGTCTCCCATCTCTTCTTCCACGACAGAGACTCTTTCTCCAGCTTCTTTATCTTCTTCGACATCTGCAAGTGTAACAAGTTGATCTAGAAAATTACTACAGAAATATTTGAATATCAAATTTGCTAGGAAAGGCAAATATGTCTCAATAATATAATTTTAAAAATAGCTGTATTAAACTAACAAAAGATACATAATCTGTGGTTTATTGTATAAATTTTGTGTTCAATACTAATGACCTGCTATTAACTGTCAATAGTATTGACCAATACTATATTACTGATTAACTAGCTACTATTGATCCATACTATATAACTATTGGCTCATAGTGGATAGCCAGTACTAACAATACTTGATTGCTATTGGGTATTTATTTCTGATGCGTTGCTTTCAAAATAGCGACCATCGATAGATATGCTCAACATTTATGTAATCCCGTGAAGCTGTTAAGACCTTGCTAAGTCAATAACATGGTCAGTTCGAGAAAAAAAAATCAGTTTAATGTTTTTTGATATATACTGTTAAAGCATTCCTTTTATTATTCATTTGTGACTGATAATGGTGCCGTGATCTGTGACGTCATAATTTTAATGTGGTATTGTTGTAGTATATATAAATATGATATATGTAATAAAATTATGCTATTAATTTTCCACAAAATCTGCATTACTGTATTTATGGTAGTTTTCCTGAGGTATTTTTTACTATATTGCTTATCAATTTCAAATCAATACCTGATTAAATACTTAATTTTTAATGATTTCATGCCAAATATATATCTTTTTATATTTATAATCTAATTCATTTATTCTAGAAATTCGAATATTTGTACTACATGTAAAAAGTTATTCTGGAAAATTATAAAGATATCGTTAATTGATTATCATATTGTTTATAAATTAAGTATATATGACATACATTAATTACAAGATTTGCAAACCTATACATTGCATATCTTATACTTGAAGAATATAAAATGGATTACCAATTCCATTTGTTCCTTGAAACCTCCATAGAACTGGTTACTCTTCACCAAAGCACTCTGGAACTCATTGTATTTATCAGTATAAATAGATAACTGGCTTCTCAGATCTAAAACAAAGCAAGACACTTAATCAATTACAATTATTCAAATTATATATTTATTTTAAGAGCCACCTACTATTTTTAACCGACTTCAAAAAAAGGAGGAGGTTATCAATTCGACTGTTTTTTTTTTTTTTTTATGTTTGTTACATCATAACTTTGGACTGGCTGAACCGATTTTGAAGATTCTTTTTTTATTTGAAAGCTAGTGCTTCCCGTGTGGTCCTATTTTTTGGTCCAGTTCTGTCAACGGCATCCAGTGTAAATCCGTATAAGTGTTAAATTTGCATTTGGTGTGTATACGACAAATAGACGAATAACTCAATATCATGCCAACCGATTTCGATGATTCCTTTTTTATTGTAAAGGATGTTCTTCAAGGGTAGTTTGATGAGAGTTTGGTTAGGTTCTGATTATGGGATCCGTGACAAAGTAACACAACTTTCAAGAAACAAGTCTACTCCTTTCTTAAGGGCCGGCAACGCATCTGTGATTCCTCTCGTGTTGCAGGTATCCATGGGCGACGGTGATCACTTACCATCAGGTGACCCACATGTTATAGAAAAAAAAAATTATGTACACTAAAAATGGAAAAATAAAGTAAATTTTCAAAAAAAAGAATTAACCGACTTCAATATATAACTTCCAATGCATCTCTTGGTAGCACACATATTCATATGTTTCATTAATTTTGGTTAATTTGATAAACTATTTATTTTTCGGTTTTCAGTGCCTTATTTTTATGCCTCTGATTAATATTAAAGTCGGTTAATTCTTTTTTTTGAAAATTTACTTTATTTTTTTCACGAACTGACTACGCTATTGACCTAGCAAGGTCTTAACAGTTTCACCGGACTACTAAGGCGAGTGCTTAGGGCACTCAGCCGATTTTATTTGACAACTAGTTCAAGGGTGTACGGCACACCTCGGCTTGGACTGTTGCCTGATATGTGCAATTCGCAACCTATCTGAGCTGACCTAAGCTGACTATTCATACATATATGAGTTGTTGAAATATATATGTATATCAAGCATAGATACCTCAACAACTCTTATATATATTTCGTATCGGATAATTTTCCAAACCATTTCAGTTCGATAAGGGAAAGGAACAAAACCCTTCCACTTTCATGTGTAGGTGTGTATGCGTGTACTTGTGTAGAGGTGATAGGTATAATGTTTTCACAGTGATGTAAGATTTTGTGTGAGAGTATCGCGCGAGCAGAGCACTCAAGGGCCCCACGCCAAGGGAACGGACCTAGGACCATCTACTAACAATGTCACATGTTAAAGTAAATGAAGGAAATCAAGAAAATGTGACATCTGTTGACAATGAGGGGAGGGTAAAGAAAACTTTCAAATCACATAAATAATTAATATGTTTATTATTTTATATTCACAGTAACTAATAAAATCATGTAAACGTTGAATACTATAATTACTATTTACTTTTCACTCGTTCTTACATCATGTCGTCATTAAGATGACAATAATTTTTGATAAGTTGAAACAATTTTAATGAAATAAAGATTAAATATTACTCGAAGACATTGTCTATGATTTTCTTGAAAAGGTTTTATCATGAACAGAGATGTTAGCAGTGATGCATGTTCATACAAATAGATTAACAGACAGACATTTCTAAAAATGAATATATTAGTATTTTATTACCTATTCCTTATAAATAATAGTTGTAGTACGGTGAAGCTGTTAAGACCTTGCTAGGAAAATAGCGTAGTCAGTTCGAGAAAAAAATAATTATAAAACAGTTAAGATAATAAAGTCCACCCAATTCTCTCTTCTCCATACTTCGGCAATTAATCTTCAAACAACTGAGATTTATTTGATCCAAAATTAGGTTAGAATATCATCCTCATTATTTTGTTTTATTGTTTTTAGCGAGAGTTACCTACACATACGTAAACAACACTCTTGCATCACATATACTTGCAACCTTTCAGATTCTAATCGATCCTACCCTAAAAGTATTGAGATGGATTGTCACCACTTCAAGTCTGAGCATACTTCACATAGAGAACAATAATGCGTCAATGAAGCTACCAAACGACAAACAATAGGATGGTGGCACAGCCAATTAAAAAAAAATACATGACATTGTTGAACATGACGTCATACTGGAAAATCTGAAGAAATGTAGTAGTGACAGTATATGTACTTACTTTCTTCCGTGCCTTGCAGTTCAATGATTTTCGCTCTGTATTGAGCCATTGTGACCTTAATGTGTTCCAGCTCAGCCAGCAGCCTCTCCTTCTCCGCCTGATGTTCGAGGCTTGCCTTCTGCAGCTTAGCATCAGAGAGCTCCGACTCGAGAGCCATCTGCTTCGCCATTTTATCTACCTGCAAAGATTACTGCTGCTGGTAGTCCACATAACTTAAGGTCTAACTTTCAAAATTCGATCTAGACAGTTGTTAGTTAAGTAAACTAATAACTATAGTTGCTCACAATTACAAGGATCTTTGACATAATTCACTACATATTATAATACAAAGTTCTCCGCCACGTCCGTCTGTCTGTCTGTTTGTTTGTTTGCAATAAGCTTAAAAACTACTGAATGGATATCCATACGGTTTTCATCAGTAGATAAAGTGATTCACGAGTACCTTACTCGGATACATTTATACATCGGATAGGTATACCCTTTGTCAAGGTTTTTTTTTTTTTCGAAATGAAAACGCTGTTGACCTGGAAAGGTCTTTACAGCTTCACCGAACTATTGAAGCGAGCGCTAAAAGCACTCAGCCGTTGTCAAGGTTTGTTTTATTATCAGTGTGAGAGAACATTTTCCAAATCCGTTAGTAATAAAATAAACAAAAGCAGAAAAGAGAAGCAAACCATGAGTATGCAAACATAAAATCGTCATTCTTTATTTCTCGTTATATTTATTTATTAATTATTTGATTAGCTTAACTAGTCTAGCTTAGCAAGATTTGCGTTATCGCATCCCAGAAAAGAACCCAAGCCAAAGGCTCGGACACTAGGGTACTTGCTCACAATGTCTACCTATCAGGACAATAGTGTTAGACAGTTCAAAAAATAATAACTATAATGAATAGCAAAGGAAGTAGTAAGAAAAATTTATTTATATTTTTAGGTGGGTAATTTCCAAAACTATTCATTCTATTATAAAAAAAATCTTACAAAACAAGTAGCTATATTTTCAATATTTTCAATGCTAAGCTAACTTTATTACTATATGTTTTAGCTCAATCATCTTCGCGTCTAATATATTTGCATTATCTACAATAACCTTTATTTTTGATATCAATACCACTGCTTAGTTGGAAGAACTATCGTTTCATTATGCTCACTAAGGTACAAACTAAAAAGAGCATCAAAGTATTCATTCATTCATTTTCCCGGAGTGAAATAGGCTACATTTTCTATCAATCATTCAGCCCATATTAATCCACATGAAAACTGTCAATCTAGTGCACCTGTCACCCAGAGGACATCCACTACTCTCAGTGCATTTGTTTCAATTAAGGATTAGGGATAATTCTCTCTGCAAATGCGGCCTTGACGAAGGTTTTCCAGATCATATATTCTTTAATCGTTCAAGAAACAGACTCTCCCTTTGTGATGTCCTTCCTCCTTATGGTCCCCGTCCTATTTTAGCTACACTAAAGCTATTTAGTGAATAACAACCCTTTCATTTTACGTGTATTGTCATTATTTATTAAAAGTAATAAAATTAAACTTTAATAAGATTGTCTATTTCTTAATCGACACATATCTAAGCTTGCCTTTATGTGTATCTGTGGCAAACACAATAACTCGATCTCAATACAAAATTAATTATCTTCATTTCAAATTATAATTATGCATTTTTTAATCGTTTCCTTCTATCTGCCACAGACAGCGCACACTCTGTATCTACATGACATTGGCGGAATTGTGTATTGCTTAATGGCGTCATAAATTAAAGAAGAAAAACTCTTGCTATATCTAGGGACAATTAATTAAATCAGCCAAATGATCATTTATGTCATTGGGCTACTATAGCTATGTTTAATCTTATTAATGTTTATATTTTAATTAATTCAAGGTTGCAATGACAATTTTTAATAGAATTTCGTTTTTATTACCAAAGATTATAGTTGTATTACCTGTTCTTCCCTTAATTGATACTGCTGAACAACACTCTTGAACTTCTCACTCATACTAATGTTGTCATCTCGTAACTGAGCGTTCTTTTCATTGTTCTGTTGGAGTAATGTTGTGATTTCAGATAGAGTGTTCTGGAATTTAGCCTGCGTTTCTTTGCGACGCTCTTCCTCTTCTCGTAACTTAAGGAGTGACTCTTCCTGAAAATAATTGACATGCAAAAGTGTTATTTCATTATCAAAATAATATTGAAAGGAGGTTGTCTTGCTTTGATAATAAAAAAAAAACCTTGACAAATTATGAAAAACAGATAGACAAACATGACAGAGGACTTTCTCTTATAATATGTAATTATACTAATATTATAAAGAGATAAAGTTTGTGATGTTGTAATCTCGGGAACTGCTGGTCCCATTTGAATAATTCTTTCAATGTTATATAGTTCATTTATCGAGGATGGTTATAGGTTGTATATCATCACACTAAGACTAATAAAAGCACCAATGAAGAATGTTTGAAAATCGCAACACCAACGAAAAATGTTTGAAAATCGTGTTTTTTTTTCCTTGTGAGAGCTTCCATTGCATGTTAGTGTTAGTCCAAAATATCACGTCAATGAGGTCGCAGGCAGAGGCTAGTTTGTTTCTAAAATAAACTATCATTGCAAAATATTCATACAAAACATACATACAACAGAGGCAGTAAATTAAGGCAACATGTGAATGCAAAGAGTTTGGAAGTCCAAAGAGGTGATTATCTGTATTAACCTACTACTTCATATGGATAATAGATAAGGCTTTTAACCACTCAACTGCACTTCCTACTTGACAAAATCTAAATGAGTCATAAGAGGCCATTCAAGTTTACGTAAGCAGTAATGGGGGGGGGGAGGGTCCTGTATTTTACATGACATATAGGTGGGGGGGTCTGGGTAGTAATTACATCAACAATATCTATATAGTTAAACAGAACAGATTTCATAATACTCATATAAATGTTTATGTAAGCATGGGGAAGGGGTAAACAGCACTGCTTACTTTTGTTGACCAGGGGGAGGGGGGTGATCAGAATCTACGATTCTGCTTACATATTACTTGAAGGTCCCGAAAAAATAGGTTCATTTTAGAATTTCTTCTTCAATCTTTTTGGCCACTCTGAATATGGTCTTAAGTTTAGGCTTCGGCATGATACAGTAAAGAGTTTAATATAAAACAAAGTTAAAATATTATTACAAGATTTTAAATTGGTATTTATTCACCCTTATCATTTTTTATTATTTTAGGATGGCAAAGTGATTGCATTATGCCTGATAGCGAGCACAGTACAATAGTGAAACAACAACAACCACCTAGTAATACACCATCCTTCATTGGTTGTCGCTTTTATACCAGCCCTCCATATTATACTTGAAGGACACCATATTATAGGCAGAAAGAAACAGACTGGCCGTGAGATGTAACACATATTTATACCTAAGTTTATATTCTATGCATCTATCCTTTATATACATAATTCGTCTGTCCATGTGTATGCAACTGAACTCTTCCTAAAGGGCTATTTTGATAAAAAAAAAATTGTATGTTCAGGTGAATTCAATAATAGTTTATAGATTCACAATTGAATTGGACAGGTGATGCTACAGTTGACTTTTAGGTTTTTTTTTATTATTAAGGCAAAACGACAACCAACAGGACTCCTAGTATTCTATAAAAATATTGACGAGTCCTTGTATTATCATATACAATTACCTTTATAGCTCGATTCTGCTTTTGTAACTCCCTGCATAGGTTTTCTAACTTAGACTTAACAAGAACACTCTTATTATATTCCAATTGCAGCTGCTCCTTCTCTTTTAAGATCAACGCATAGCGTTTATCAGATTGCTTAATGTAAAACTGCATTTTTTTATTGTCATCACCTAATTGTACATATTTTTTACATAGTAATGAAACTTTCTCTTCCAAAGGGACTGAATTAAGACTTTTCATGAACTGTTCAATGCTTTTGTCATCTTTTTTATTTCGGTCATCCTTTCTAGACTTTTTCGATGTATCTTGAGGTTGAGGTGGTGGTGTTTTCTCCTGCAATAATATATAAACATGTTATTGAATGTAATTATTTCATTTAAATATTTTATTCAAACCTATAACAATTATTGTAAATTCATCTTCAGTGTAAAGGCTTTCTCCCTAGCAATAACCATTTTTTTTTCGAACTCATTATGCTATTGGCCTAGCAAGGCCTTAACAGCTTCACCAGACTACCACTATGTGGTCAAGTGTACAAATATCAATACATCTAGTGTACCCCCTAAGGCCTAAGTTATAATGATTGTGATGAGTTATAAAACAAATGTTCAATATGTTTTTACATATTTTGGCCCATATATTGTAGTCTTCTTTTTAATGAAAAACTCAACCAATGTTTTTTATCTCTTATACATTTAAATGCATAATGGGGGGTTTATTTAATTATTTATTTACAAATGCTGATAATGCAACAGTCAACGGTCTGTACCATCAATTATACATTGGGTCTTACAAGGTTAATCGATCCACCACCTTTTTTCAGTTAAATAAATACTCTGATTCATAATATAAAAACTAGAAAATGGGACAGATTTGCTTAGCCACATGTTTTCAATTTCTGGTCGTAATTATCAATGTAAATACTAACCAACCACTTTTATGGGATACCTTTGATCATTTGTCACTTAGAAGCCATCATTCATTTTAATTTATCAGAACTATTAAGAATTTAGATTCGCTATATACAAAAATATAATGAATATCTCATATATTAAATTGTTATATATTCAGTACACTATGTATTTTAATTATATACCAATGTCAAGTTAATTTTATGACTATATGTTTATTTTAAATATCTTCTTCACTTCTTTTATATTTGAATTACATATGGCAACTTTAAATTGTGATGACAAAACTGCTGGTTATCTGGAAGATTAGATCTTGACCTAGAAGAAAACTAAAAAGTGCATAAAATATTCATTCATTATGTCGAATGTCGAAAGGCAGAAATTAAAACTATAGATATATTTATATAGAACGATGTACACAATACGTTCTATTACCATAGAAACTATAAGTAAATTTATGGATAGGTTAAAACCAGGTGTATCATGGACCATTAGGCATCGAATTGTCATGGACCATAAAAGAACAAACCACGAGAAACGTGGTACAGAAATATCATAAACATTTAGAATTTTGGCACAGTTCCAATTTAGTTCCAGGTTATCATTCTTACCTATTTCAGACAAGATTCATGTAATAAATTGTTATAAAGTAATCTCATATAAGTTAAATAACGTAGATTAAATTAAAGAAGTAATCCAAATAGTAAATAATACAACTATTTTTTATAAAATCACAAAATGTTTTATCCTAGCGTTACCCGATAGCTTTTCTATTTATAAATCACATTGAACACGTATAATTAAAACTCACAGTTATGTTATTATCAGGTAGCACATTTGCCGTGATATCTTTTGGTGTTTCTTCAGCAGGACCTTCCATTTTTTACAATTTTATTCTCTTAAAATTTCCCAAACAATGCGAAATGAGACGCACAGATAATGTTACCAGGTCCAATTTGAATATTTGAAAAAAATATATGTCGAAAACTACAGCGTATTAGTAGTTTCACGAAATCCAGGAGTCGGGTGAACTTGTGAAGGCATGTCAGAATAAAACCGTCAGTTAAAAAAAAAATTACATGTACACCTTTTTGATTGCCCTAAATTTTGATAATGCAAAATACAAATTTATGTATATTAAATACATTACAATATGTTACATGCGTAACATCAAGACAGCTTAAGGATAAATAAACGCCAATTTTAGAAGTATATAGTTATATTTAAAATATGTTTTATATAAATTCTTGACTATACTACTTGCAGCCCTGCATTTAGGACAATATTCAGAGCGGCCAAAAAAGATATAAAATCAGAATATCCTTTATTCAATTTAGGTCCTGAGTAGGCGCTTATGAAAGTCAAAGCTACCACCGGTTCGGAAAAAACCAGTCATTGAGAAGAACCGGCAAGAAACTCGATCTGGTTAATCTGTTCATGTTACATACAAAGCATAAATAATTACAAAGTTTTTAGTGGATGCACAGAGAGGAGCGTCATTTCCAGACGTCACAATCGTTCACATACTGGTCCACCCTATAATAGCCTTTAACTTGAACTCACTATCGGTCAAATCGGTAACTTGTTTTGGGATTTTGTTATAAAACCTAACACTATTACCTAAAAAACTGTTACTGAACTTAATGAGCCTGAAAAATGGAATGACCAACTTGTCGCAGTTTCTAGTATTTAAATTATGTTGATCTTTTTTTTGATCCAGCATATCTAAGTTTTTGCGGACATACATCAAATTATCCAAAATATATTGGGAGGGCATAGTTAAGAAACCGAATTCCTTAAACTTAGTCTTTAATAATTCGCGAGGCCCTATGTTATAAATTGCTCGAACTGCCCGTTTTTGTAATAGGAATATGGTTTCCATCTCAGCTGATGTACCCCACAACATAATACCACGACAATTGACGAAGAATCTATAATATTTAAGACTGGTGATTTTTAAATTCTATAATATTAATAAACAAATAAAATACTTATTTTAACACTGACCTTATTGATATTGGTATATCATAGTACTTATTTATTATTTTATTAATTTACAAGATACAAGACAACTCAGGTCAATTATATAAATATGAAAAATATAGTAAAAAATACTTGCTACTTAGTAAAAGAAAAAAATGACCGTTCAAGTTCCGAATTAAAATTTGAATCTCAAAATAGCGGATGACGTGATATTTTCAACACTGTCTTTTGACCCGTGTATCATAAAGTCTATAATATATATATATAATAATATATATATAATAATATATATACATTTGAATGTAAGCTTAATAAAAGTATGATTTCACCCTGATTATAATAGAAATTAAATACCACATTATATCACAATATTATACAAGCACCGAGATCCAGAGCTTCAGGAAATAACTATCGTACATATCTATAAGTGTTTCATTATACTGTTGTAAATGTTGCGTAGCTTATCTAGAATGAACGCCGTTCTCTTACGAATGATCGTATAAAAATCATCAATCCGATTATTAAATATTCCATAGGCGCTATATAATCCCGGCACTCACAAGAATAATCTGAAGGTATGATTGTATTGGACACACAAAATGTTGTTACTTGATTGACTTTAGGTAATCCATAGGTTGCTCGTGTACAAGCATTGACAAAATGTTTTACATAGTTAGATTTCTGCTATATCACTACAACGAGCAAACCTACGGCTCCACATATTTCCTATAACTGCAAACGCTCCACGTTCCATTCCAATGTGTTAATTTTTGTAACAAACAGAAAAACACTACGCACAAAAGACAAATAACCTTGTCATATATTATATCTTCAAAATCAATTTTTTGAACTGCTTTAATAAAGAATTTATAATAAAAATAAAATACAGAGTAGTAGTTATATAAAACTAGCGTGCTGGACGGATGTTGTTCTACCTTCATAAAAAAAACAATCTAAACCATTCTCGAATCCACCTGAACTCTTAAAAATTTTTCGTCATAATCTGTCTAGCCGTTTAGGGGGAGTTTAATCACATACACACTAACAGAAGAATTGTATATTTAAAGATATTGCATTCATAATATTATATCGCACTAACAAACTATTTTCAATAATCAATTGTAGACATAAACAAAAAATGAAGAACTTACTGGTCGAAGAACGTAATAGTCTGGTAACATTACAAAAAAAAACTCTGGCCGAGTCCCAGAGATATTTACTACAGATTGAAGAGAGCAGGACAAAGAGAATAGACAAAAAAAAACTACACATTAAACTAAAATACCAGCATAGAGAAATCGACTACATACCGTTTCGTTCATATATTTGTTAGAACCTTTTATTATTGTCATAGTGATATTTGGATATTTATACTATCTGTGCTTTGGACTAGGTTATCATAATAAAAAATGAAATATATCTAGGCTATTATTAGGAATTTAGGAGTTTTTGGTGGGATTTTAGTTTGTCATGTAGTGGATTTTATATTTTATTCATAATCTTGTGTTATTGGACTCTATATTTTGTAAATTTGGTGGAGTTTTACGTAATCTAGTTAGATTATTGTGCATAAGTGAGGTGAATAGAAAATAATACCAAGGATTATGAAATTCTGAGATGGCACAAAAACTCCCTAGCAGGTTCTAACAAGGGATCCACCATCTTGTTAGAATATTGACTCATACGACGCAATATTGAAGTGATTGCACGACGCTTGTAATATTATCGACTACGTAACGATGGAAGTAATAATCTGAAAGATTAATTGCCAAAAATAAAGTAAAAAAAATATTAGGAATTTACACAAATATTGTATTCCATAACCCAATTATAAAATAATAATTATGTTAAACATTAACAATATTATAATCAAGATATGTAGTATTCTTATTCTAACTGTTGTGGATATGTACTGTGAAAAATGAATTGATATTTTTTAAGAAATCAGGGAGAAAGACAATTTTCGTCCCAAGTAAATAGATATATAAACATGTATATAATAAGTACTATTTGTACGGGTTTAGTTAGACATTTATTTGTAATCTATTAATCTATATTTTCTTAAATATTTGTAATTTAATAGATAAAATTATAATTATGGAGTAGTAAGCCGATCATGTGAATGCAAAATGAATATTGTAGTAGAAGAAAATTAAGAGATATTATCTTTTTTTCCCTAGTTATAAAGAAGTCAATATGACTAAGTTTTTTTAATTTGAAACACAAGAAACTTATTTTATTTGCTTTTTGGTTACATTTTTAACAGAGCTACATCATAATTTAATTTATTAAAAAGATTAAATTGTATAGCAGTTTATCAGCATATTTTAAAGCACATTTTTAAAACTTTAATATATAATTGATCAGTAAAAATTATTATTATTATTATATCGATAAATTTAGTCGATTGCAACGACGTCTAACTATAACATGTGCTTCCCTAGCATATTCTCGATTCCGTCAAAAAGAAGGCAAGCGGTTTGAGGTGAGTAATCTCTTCTTTGATAAAAAATTTGAATATTTCTTTTATGCTATTTCTTATAGTTACCAGCTTGTTATTGTTTTGTATTTATTTTCATTTTCGGAGATATAATTTGTTAGTTGTAAATATTTTTCTGAAAATCTTTATGTCGATTGAAAAATACGTTCGACGTAAGCCGTTACTTTTTAAGATTTTTCCAAAGGTCAATGAGCTTCGATGTCGTATAATGAGACACCCTTGCTGGCCACAGGCGCGTGGATCGTATGTACTACGTCTTACATATAGGTCGTCTTAAAATCGTTTTTTTCCGGATTAAAACCTCATTTTGACAAATTGCAACCGGCACAAAGAACAACCGTTAGTTACCGCATGAACGGATTGATGATCTTCAAGGCACTTTGAATACGATAGTTTCATTATTTTTACAGTTACCGGTCTCAAGTGAAGCGTAATTGCCCGTGGTCGACGTATTGTAGTTATTTTTTTGCTAATTCTAGTCTGGCCTATATTTCTCGTCGTAAAAAAAACGAATGACTTTTTTCCTTGTCTGGCACTAGTTTCTAAAAATAAATTCCGTTTGAACATGTGTACTGTAACGTTACTATTAAGTTTTATAAGGCCTTGTAAAGCCTACATTTATGGTAATATGGTCTTGTCCATTGTCTTAGTCTAAAGTCTGCTTCATATGTATGAGGACAAATTTGCAAACAAACTGACATTGTAATGGTTACATATGTTATCATTCAGCAGAGCTATTTATAGAGATAACCAGACTTGGTCATTAATTTTCCATATATAGGTGCTATCAGCTATAAAACAACCAGATTTATGGGAGTAGTGATTTATTAACTCTCAAACAGCTCATGTTGAATCATAAATAATACCTATTATTGTTTCAATTAGATATATTGTTATGGAAATATTTGAATATAGATTATATTTGAGTCCTTACATTTCTAAATGAGCCAAATTCAACTGTATTGTTTGTTATAATGAAAAACTTTCAAGAATGTAGAAACTAGCTTAGTGTGGTTGGTTTACGCACAAAACCATTTCTTTGTATTCTTTTCTTCGTATGATGAAAAAAATGCTTGGTCCCTTGAAATTCATTATAAATAGTGTTACACTGTAACATGCTTAATTTTTTTAACTCACCATTTTTTATACTCTAAGAACAGGGTTTTTTTTTGCATATATCTTACATATATCAAAGTTGGTGATCTTGAAAAATAAAGTGAAATATTAGGAACAACTAAAATTTGATTTAGCTTGTTTTTAGATGTAACAACACATTCATTATAGTTTGAATGTACAAGACATTCTCGAGAAGTACTTACTTATTTGATTTAGAAAATTCATTCTTTGTAAATGGTTACATTATCCCTGGTCACTACATGCTGTATTTTAGTTGTTTAATTTTTTTTCTCAAACTGACTACGCTATTGACCTAACAAGGTCTAAACAGCTTCCCGGGACTACTATTATTTTAGTGGTATTGTGTTATATCTATACTGTAATAAACATAAATAAAGTTATAGGACATATTTAGTATTATCTATGTTCTTATCTCTGTTAGAAATAATATTTACAAAATGTACTATCTCTCTCTGGATTTGAAAAATTCGAGTGCTAAAATGTATATTACATTTTTAGAGTTATATAGAATATATATGATTTACTCATAATTTTATATTTATAGACACAAACAGATTTATTTTCCTCTATACATAACCTAATGTCCTGTGTTGTCTATACATATTTTAATTAAAACTTTGAAGCTCCCAAATATGTATACAGGATAATCAGAGTTATTGTTTATGACATCATTGTCACTGGCCAATATTTGATTCAGGATACTATTTACCTCATAGTTATATTAGTTTATTTTTAATTGAATTTACATAAAAAGCTTAAACCTTGGTGAAGGTTATTTGAAAAAAAAAAATGTCTATGTATGTGCATTTTTTAATCCCAATTATATTGTTATAACTCGTAAAAGATAAGGCATCGTTTTCAACGAGAGTTGCCAGGCTGCTTGACTTTTCCGATACTTCCAACATTTATGGTTATATTTCAACCAATTTACACAAAAATTTGACAAATTATATACCTAAACTTTGCTCCTAAATCACACTATCTATTAATGAAAACCCCATGAAAATCGACTCTGTAGTTTTTGCGTTTATCCTGAACAGACAGGTGCAGTGGAGGATTTTGTTTTATAATGTGTAATGATTGGTGACATTTTGCATAATAGCTTGTTTATAGTAAACAGCTGGTAAATAATATTCTAAATCCTGAAATATAGTAAAAACTCACTGGAAAGTCCTAACAAGTCACCACCATCTTGTTGACTATAAGACACTGTAATAAATACTCAAAATGATAGTAATCATTTTCAGTAAAGTGGATTGTTTGTCAAAAAAGAATTTTGTAAATCTTTTGGTATTTTTATTAATGAATATTTTATGGTATTTTCTAGTTTGTACACTAGCGAACTTAAGGCTTAACAAGGCATTATCTTCTAGCTAACCAGTGGTATTTTCATAAAACATAAAATTATGGATAGTGCAAATCCATATTTGAAGCAAAAGAAAAATGAGCAATATAAAAAAATTTGCTAAAAATAATTATCTAAGTTTTTAGCGTTGACACATTGTCAGTTACAAACACTTCTGACGGGCTAAATGTAAACCTGTGATGCGCTTTTCTTTAGTAACTTGAAATAAATTCTTAGTAAAATTGCTATTGAAAAATATGTTAATGCATAAAAACTTATTTCATTAACATTTTTCCCTGTTGTTAGACTTTCAAATTATTTTATATTGTGATTTATTAATAGAGTGGATTTATCGTTATTGATGATCTCTGAAGGTAAATTTCGCTCCCGTACACCAGATTAGGCCCCCCTCGGACACACGAAAGTAGAAGGGTTTTGTTTCTTTCCCTTATCTAACTGAAATAGTTTAGAAAATTATTCGATACGAAGTATATACAAGAGTTGTTGATGTATGTATGCTTGCTACAGTTATATGTTCTAACTACTCATACATGTATGAATAGTTAGCTTGGGTCAGCTCATATAGTTCGCAAATTGCACGTATCAGACAACAGCCCAAGAGGAGGTGTGCTGTGCCCCCTTAAGTTGTCAAATAAAGTCGGCTGAGTGCCCTAAGAGCTCGCCTTAGTAGTCTGGTGAAGCTGTTAAGACCTTGCTAGGTCAATAGCGTAGTCAGTTGAGAAAAAAAAAAGTTATTGATACTAGCCGTGCCCATGACTTCCTCCAGTGAAGTCTTATGTAAATAAACAGCGATTAATAAATTCATTTGAATGTATTAAGTCCATTTACTTGTTTCCCTTACTTAAGTTATGTTGTCATTAAAAGTATAATTTTAGATAGACCCAGCCGATTTTAAAGACTATGTAGTACTAATGGTATTTTCATGTAGATGTTTTATCACGAATGCAGTATTTTGGCAATGTTGCTTCTTCATACAAATAGACAGAGTTCCTAAAACTGATTGAAATGTATTTTTTTTACTAATTACTAGACACCTGCAGCATTTTTTTTACAAACATCTAAAAAGTACAAACACCTTAATTTTACATTTTTATTATATGAATAGGTATTATTAGCATAGATTACACTACATAGCATTTATAAATATGAAACAGATAATGTTTATAAAATACTTAACCTAAGCATAACCTACATTGATAGTTGTAAAGTTATCAGTAAAATTATATAAATTGTTTTAATAATTTATCAGATTTTCTATCCCTTTCTAATGACAAGGAGCTTGTTATGTTCATCTTTATTTGCAGTCATATAAACAGTGTAGATAACAATATAATATTGTTAAGTTTGAATGATATAACAACTTCTTTCATAAACATCTTTATTGTCTATTAAACAGTCATTGTAATCTATGTTATAATCGGTTTTATGAGGTAATTTTATAAATATTTTGAATTTGGATAGTGTTTGTTCTCTTTGGACTTCTAAACTTAGTGTTCAACTGTTTATTTGGCAATCATTTTTATATAGAGTTGACAAACTATAGTTTAGATATTCTTATAACTGCGATTGCAGGCTTAATATCTAAAGTGTATTGGAAAGAATTACTTTATATTTATATAATACTAGCAATGGCCTGTGACTTTATAAAAGATGATAATATCTTTTTGTGATTAAGGATTTGTGCAGGATACCTTGAAATATGTTTCAGATTTTCTCAAACTTTGTATAATATCTGTATAAAACATTTAGTTTTATTCTTCTCGAATTGGCTATGCTATTTTACAAGATGGTAGCGTGTATGTTAGAACTTCTCAGAGAGTTTTTATGGCAAGTCAGAATCCATGCTCTGTGCTATTATTTCCCATCAATTTGTGCACAATAACCAAAACATTTTACATAGAACACCACTAATATTCCAAAATATAAAGCTAAATAACACAAGATCATGAATAAAATATACATGACATTCGAAGATCTCACCAAAAACATTGCAAACGTGAACCTTTTCATTTTTAAGTTGTTTATTCTTTTAAGAGAATAGAGTACTTACACCATTTTATTAATTCCATTATTTGGTTTTCAAACACAGTACTGTTTAAAGCTTTAATAGAACTTGGGAAACAATAGTTTACTTAAAAATTCAACCTGATTACCGTAATTATGCTCTAATAAGGCAACCGTGAAGCATGCAGCTATTAAACATAATTGGTATGAATTTGTGTATGTTTTATATTGGTATAAGATGCATGAGGAACGTAGACAGAAAACATTGTCTTTCAGTTAATTGTTTTTGATAATTAGAAAATTGTAAATATGTATTCCAAACCCTGTTACATATGTTAATAATTGCTTCACTCTATTTTATATACCATACTAGTGACTTACTCTGATTTCATATGGATACTCTATGTGGCCTCATAAGGGTTTCTGTGATGTAGGTCTATTCTTTGATGCCTTAGTATACAGCTCATTAATTGTTAATTAATTAAATAACATTAAATAATCATTTTTGGTTCTTAATTTTAAATCTGTTAATTTCTATGACATTTATGGAAATGATATATTGCAAAGGGAAATTTTAATCTACATTAATTATATAACATAAATAAAATATTTAATAAGATAAGAATTAGCAAGATATATGTCAAAATTGTAAAAGAAAGGCTGCAAGTATACGTGATGCAGGATTGTCGCCTAGGTAGGTGATGGTGACTCCCGTTAAAAACGATAAAATAAATGGATGAGGTTATTTTAGCCTTTAAAGTAAAATAACAAAAGATTATGAATAAATATAAAATCCAATAAATGGCATTCCAACGTTCCGCCAAAACTCACTAAAAATTAGTTGTCTGTAGAGACGGTTTACGGACGATAGTTTTACGTGATAACGTCATAAAAAAACATTGATGAAAAATTGCATATTTTTATGAATTGAATTACTTTATATATATATATATATATATAGATGCTTTACAAGCTGAACGCGTAGGCCGATCGCCCCTCTCCTTTGCTTGTTTCGCGCTCTCGCTTGCACGCTCGGCTCAGGAGGAACGTGACAATGAGTCATGCCTTATCGTGCGTGCAGCCATCGTTCATCGATTTGTAAAACGTTATCACGTCAAAAGCAGTTATTTCATACATTGGAAAATAGAAGCTTATTTTTGGTCGGGGCATAAAATTGTAAGTTATTTAATGCATCATCCAGACGGATGTGGTGTGCATGTGACAGGGTTAATTTCTATACAATGTACATTCCTTTAACCATACTTTGAAACGTGAGGCTGTTGCGTGACGCAAATCGTGTGGTTTTTTTTATTATCGTATCACTATTCGTTGCAAACGTCATGCGATTGGACAATAAAAATTTAATAGAATATTGTGACATGTGTTACGGAATTTTTAGTCCTATTTTTGTAATCATTTTTGGGTACTGTAGATTGTGACACAGACTAACTAGCACAGGCGTATTTTTTTTGCATCTTCCCACATCCTTCAGAAACTTGTCTGTAAAAGCAGGCACGTAATATTTTGTTATTAGTTATGTCTGTTTTCGTAATGTTTGATCCTTATTGGGCGGCTAATGTTAGACTTGTCATATGCCTTATACATATAATTTAGTAGGTACTGTTGTCTGTTTTATAGGGATGGCGATCTGATTACACATAGAAACAGATTATATTAATCGATATTAAAGATCCAATCGATCCAGTGAATCTATCTCTGACACTATAAAATCGTGAAATGAAATCGATTTTGAAATGAAAACTACAATGATTTATAGTTTGAAAAAAAGTAATCAATGAAGAGATCGATTTTTTTTTATATAAATAAAACTAAAATCATACAATAATTAAAAATTAAGATATCGATTTTTAAAATAATCTATCTATTGACCATGACTTTATCCATAAATCGATTCCATAGACCAAGGCTCGGATTGATTAAAAATCAATTTATTTTTTGTGAACAATCGCCATCCCTACTGTTGTATCTATTTATATACTATACACATATTATATGGATTTTGGTTTATCTGGGATCGATAAACTCTGATAGTGTTTGACCAATTATTATCATGAAATTGGCACACTATAAGTGTCGGTTTACATTCAGAATGTTATATCCAATTTACTATGCCACATCGTGACATTACACGTTAGATCGCATTATATATATAGGTAGATATATTTCAAACGACCCACATTCCTGTTTACGTAACTATTACACTGGATAGAATACGGGAATTGAAAAAGTCGAAAATGTTCTATTACTTTGCTTAGACCTTTTCGCTATGTTATTATTATGTTAATACGTTTTGGGGGAAGTAAGACGTGGAAGTTGTAAGCTGTTTGTTGTCCCAGTTTCCGAATCGATTTGGCCGAAAGCCCGGGTTTTCCTCAACTTAGTTATCCACGTTGGATGACTATTTGTTATTCGGCCTTCAAAGATAAATTTTCTAGTGAGCGTGGTGAATGTATTGAGTTGTTTAGATGGTTTTTCATTTTTGGCGTGAACGAAATTAATTATATTCCTTATACAATGGTTTATTTTCTTTTTGGAGTATATTTTTTATTTACCCTGAAGAATACATAGATATTATCTTCGTATAATTGTAGACAAAAAGTACATGATTTTATTATATATATATTTTCAAATAAATTTTTTATTATCTTTTCTCTTCAAATGAAATTTTTTGAGCGACTTTCATGTAGCGAATAGAAATAGTGACTGTCGTAAGGTATTCAAAATGTTATACTTTTCTTTTAAGACAGTTTACTGTCAAATGACTATATCTATTATATCTTTGTGTATATAATTCTCCTGTACGTATGTATATGAGAGAACTGCTAAACGGCTGGACCGATGTTGATAATCTTTGTTTCTTTGAGAGGTTTTTTGGTTTAAATTCATAATTTCACACAGTAAGTGGGGTTGCGATATATTTCCGTGATTGTTTTTATTTTCGGGGCAATACGGAACTTAAGAATCTCACTATCGTATTAGAAATATAGTATGAGTGGTTACACTGATAGGATTTGTTTAGATATGTAAAACTTACTAAAAGTCTAATAGAATTGTGTGTAATACCAACCGATACAAGGAAAGTTCTATATTGTACGACAGTATAGACCACGAGGGAAATAAAAATTTCATGTAAAAAATGAAATATTCTTTAGATTGGCAAAAGATTGTTCTGTCACGGAATGCAATAATGGATATATTATATGCAAATAAAATTTTTAGCAAGCGTGCTCACTTCCTTATTGCGTAAACTTGATCAGTCCGTGACTTAGTACCTAACTGTTAATCATTAATCTTGTTGTAGTTAATCTATTTACGAGTGACGAAGCTACCTCTACACCTCCAAGAGGTTCCATATAGTATGTAATATTCGGTGCCGTTACAGTATTGCATAAGTAGGGTTTTTGTAATTTCTAACCTTTTCTTGTGTCAGCAAAGGTAAGCAAAGCTCTTACCACCCTAATCATGCTTAGGTAGTTTACGTAACCATTACATTTTAAAGAAAATCCGAACAAGCAAATCTATACTATAAAGCTGGAGGGTTTGTTTGGTTGATCGTTCTAATTTCAGGAACTATTCTATACTACTACTATATAGGTAAGACAAATAGGTGCGGAACAAGAATGATGAATGTTTCAAAATCGTTTTTTTTTTTGAGAGTTTCCCTTAAGTGTTAGCGTTAGCCCAAACTAATTATTCTATGCGGACGAAGTCGCTGCAGAAGCTAGTAATAAATTTTGCTGATATAATTACCACCCAGACCGCTATCCCCTTTGTTATCAATAATAAGCAAATCAAATTATTGCTTTCGTAATACTAGAATGACTCCTTCCACCAGGTGGGTGCTTTGTAAATAACTCTATTAATAATGTAAAAAGAGTTCAATGATTTGCCGTAGAACAAGAATGTATTCGTTGGAGGTAAAAGTAGTCCAAGATTTGACTTTCTAGCCTTGTACGTTAAATTACCTACTATAAATGTATAAATATCTCTCATTTTTTATCTATAAGTAGTAATCTATAGCTTCCGTAAATACTGATTGCTTTATATGGATTATGTTAAAAATAACTTTGTAATTATATCTATGGTGCTCTCAACAACGGGAAAACTCCACTCAACCCTATACATTACTTGAAGGTTTATTTATAACTAGTTAGTGTCCGCTATCTCGTTGTCCTATCATTTTTTAATATCAGTTGTATTCTGTAGTCAGATATTAGAGTGTGTTTTGTTACATTCATGTAACAAGAGAAATGTTGCCTACCAGCTATGTTTTCTAACACAGCTTACGTATGTAATGAAATAGTAAATTATTAATGCAGTCGATAATTCTTTAATCATGATTTTTTGTCGTTTTTACGTAATAAAGCAAAGTAAAATGCAAAATATTAAAATCCTAAGAAAAGTAATTTCGTCATAATAATCAAGATATTTAGTAATATAACTCCCCGATAATAATCACTACATAGTGCATCGTACAACACAAATACACATTATCGCTTATGGCAGACATGTGGGTCCCGAATGAAGATTAGCCTTGGAAGGCTAATCTCCTGCTATGATGACTCGGGGCCCGTTTGCTATACACATTTACTAAATCCTAAATTTTTATTTGTATCTATTTGCGTTTATATTATACTAGCTAACCCGGCTACGCGTTGCTTTTTTGTCGATCTGACTACGCTATTGACCTACCAAGATCTTAACAGCTTCACCGGACTATTCCACGCGTTGCTGTGGCTCAGTTATTTCATATTGTTTTTAAAAAAAAAAAAAAATTTTATCGTGGTGCCATCTATGATCTATGTAACAGTCAGTTCTGCAGTTTTCTGTCAATAAACTAATTTAAAGCGCCATCTCTTCGAGACTGATGAAACTTGCAATTAATAACAATAATCAACATTGACAATAATTTGGTTTGCTATTTTAAAAAAATGAGGCGGTTAGTAGAAATATAAACTATCACATCTCTCAAGTTGGACCAAATTATACATAAATGCCAACTCTCATGAAGATTGGTTGAGTAGTTTCGTCGTAGACGAACATCATGACACTGGTATTGTATATATTAAGATGTATATCTTCATTTGTATTCAATAATTGACCAAAACCTAGTTATATAGAAAATGTGTATTATTACTGGCTTTATTGAAGTTATACTTCTTTTGGCGCGTAAGGGAAAAATGATGAGAGTAAATTTTACGATGTAACGAATACACCGTCACGAAAAACCGACACCCTGAAGTTATTACGATGCGCGCGGAAACCGTCACGGACACTGAAGATAGCTATAGTCAACATTTTGTTTCTTTGTATTTGTTGGTTGTATTTCTTTATATTAAAACTTTCAAAGTATTAAATATATTTTTTCTATTGTTAGTGTCGTTTTTTCTACAAACGTAGAATAAGGCGAAAGATAACATTTTTGAAAAGATTTTTATCTTGTTACGCCAAAATAGCATAACTTCTACCGCGTGTACAAGTACATACACACTTTTTTTTTAAATAAGTTAACCTTAGTAGTGGTAGAGCCACGCTGAAGCTATTATTGGCTTCAGCCCGAATGGATCGGCTCGTTCGGGGTAGCACCACCCTCTCACAGAAAAGCGACGTTAAGTAACAGTGCTTATATTGTTGCGTTTCGTTCGGTCAGTGAAAGCGCCGGAGACCCATTCTCTCCCTTCTCCTCTTCCTTCCCCTCCCCCTTTCCATTCCCACAAACACAGGCTGGCAACGCACTTGCGACTCTTCTGGGGTTGCTAGTGTCTATGGACGGCGGTGATCGCTTAACAACAGGTGACCCGCATGTACGTTACCCTACTATATAACATAAAAAAATAAACGGAAACGGAGTCACAGGTACAGCTTGTATTGTATGTTACACCACGTATGTAGACACAAGTGTATTGATAACAACGATAAAGGTCTCGGAACAAGAGCGGAACTGAAAGTTATTTACTTTTACGATATTAATGCGTCATGTTTGTTGATAAAATTGAATCATCGCTGATTGGTCTGTAATTTCTCATTATCTTGTGACTAACTGCTGTTTCATTGTAGGAAATTTATTCTGAAACAGTTGAAACGTGAACATTCTATGAAGCGTTTAATTAAAAACTAAACACAGTGTAATCGTGCAGATTGAAGCATACACTCCATTAGTTGATCAAAGCGCGATTTGAAACAATGAACGATTAATATTCTATATTGTTTCGTAGCGGATGTGCGTTATTGTTTTACTTAAGTGCTCAGAGAAATAGGTATGTTCTTTATTATTTGCGGTGATTTATCTTCAAGTACACAGCTTTCTTTCACTTATTGAAGACGTTCTTTGAAAATTCACTATTTTACCAATATTTTCGCAGTATTTTTTGTACAACAAGTAAATAAAACGTTTTTGTGGAAGCATGTTATTTATGTTAGACAAAAATATGAGTTGTCCTCACAAAGACGATATAATATTGAATCAGTGGCGTAACAATAGGTTGATGAGGCATACATTATATCAGGCTTTTCCATTCCTATACGGGCATTTTATGCGCTGGTCCTATAGCAACGCTATTTATATTGAGGGAGTGGTCCAACCGCTTAATCCGCTACAAGCCTCCAACAATTTTTGCGTCTAATTTTTTAAACCCTAAATAATTATAGTTCATCGACATATCTGCTTAAATGTACCAAAAGGTGTTTATCGATTTTGCGTATATTACATATATTGATTTCAAATATTATAGTACACTATATTTACACTTTCGCCTGGAATTGATAGGCCGCTACTACGTCTCATGGCAATAAGAAACGTTTGATTGAAATCCAATCTAGGCGAAAGTGCAAAGTAATGTCCACTATAATATCTGACATTGTTGTTTATATCAGAAATAATAAGATATATTTAATACGCAGCAGGATGGATGAAATGGCGAAATATGTCTGGGGTAGCTTGTGATCCACGAATGCCTTTGAAACTTAAGGGGAAGATTTATAAAACTATGATAAGACCGGTCATGCTGTATGCATCTGAGTGCTGGGCTACGAAAGAGACGGATGAGAGAAAATTACATGTGGCAGAGATGCGAATGTTAAGGTGGATGTGTGGTGTAACTAGAATGGATAAGATTAAGAATGAGTATATTAGAGGTAGTTTGAAAATAGCACCAGTGACAGAAAAGTTGCGGAGTAATCGGTTAGCATGGTATGGGCATGTCATGAGGAGAGATGAAAACCATGTAACTAGAAAAGTGTTGAGTATGATAGTGGATGGATACACTAGTAGAGGAAGACCGGAAAAGGTATGGATGGATTGTGTGAAAAACGATATGTCAGTAAAAGGTGTGAATACTGAGTCGACATCTGACAGGAGAGAGTGGAAAAAGAAAACATGTTGTGCCGACCCTACTTAAGTGGGATAAGGGTAATGATGATGATGATGATGCAGCATTATTATATTAGCATTTCAAGATAGTTAAGCACACGCTGTAAGTCTATCTCACTAGAGTAATATAATCAAAATAGTGTTGTAACTACAAACATAGAGTTAAAGTTTATTATTACAATAGATATCAATATTTACAAAATCAATAAACATTTTTAGGTGCATTTAGGCATATGTATTGAAGAACTATAATTATTTTGGGCTTAAAATCATTGGAAGGAATTGTCCGCGAAATTTCAAAGCAATGCCTTCTTCAAAATCAAATATATTTATTTTTCGTTACAGTTATTTAAATCCATTCAAGATGACTTCCACACCTTTCAACGTTGGTCTCAATGAAACCGCTAGGGTGTCCAGCAGGGTGCTCCGCCCC
The DNA here is from genome assembly GCA_014332785.1 of Antheraea mylitta. Classification (NCBI taxonomy): domain Eukaryota; kingdom Metazoa; phylum Arthropoda; class Insecta; order Lepidoptera; family Saturniidae; genus Antheraea; species Antheraea mylitta. Next base: position 820,871 of record JACEII010000050.1, on the reverse strand, counting down.
CCTGGTGGTGGACACACCGACATCTTCGGTTCAGAACCTGAACCACCGCAGCGTACGGGACGTCGCATAGTACCCAATGCTGGTAAGTTGATTTCTAAATTGGTTTTAAAAAGAAATTTATGAATTTCTTTCCATAGAAGTGTATAAAAAACTCGAGGCAGTCATAAGAACTGCAGATAGAAGTGAAACTAAAAATAATGAAATAATTGTGTTCTCTTTCGAATTTTTAAATTAATTATGCTATAAATTACGATATTTGAATATTATAATTTGTCTATTGAAATGATTAACATTAGTGTGGACTTCATTTTGTTTTTTTTTTCTCGAACTGACTACTAGTAAGGCCTTAACAACTTCACCGGACCACGTGGTTTCCATATCTAGTGGCACTTGGAGCAATAAATAAATACATTGTTATAAAGTCTATTAATCAGTCAAATGCATGATGCACTGCCAAATATCAATATTACGCATCGCTAATCTGACTTAAGCCGCGCAAACCCAATACGGCCGGTCACGCTTACTAGCATGTAATCACGCATCACGCGTAATTATAAATTTATCTATTGCCAGTAATACCACTCAACGCGCGTAAAGAAGTAAGCACTTCAATACATTATAATTGATACCGCAAATAGTATAATGTGTCTATCATTGAACCAAACATGGAGACAATATTGGATTATACGAAAGTATTTTTATTTCTGAATTCTAGGACAAGGAGACATGCCCAAGCCTACTAATGGCACGGATGCGCCTACTTCAAACGGGCAGAGTACTCCTGCGGAAGCTCCTCAGGTGGCAGAAGTGAAACAGGACAACACATCGAAGACCAGCTCAGCGAAGGTCGAGCAGGAGCCGGCAAAGATGGAGGCGCCAAAACGTGTGCGCGTTCCTCCAGGAGGTTTCTCTTCCGGACTCTGGTAAGACTGTTCCAGGTCTCCGAGTCAAGCTTGATTTTGTTCGCTGAGACTACTATTATGGGATACTTTATGAGTGGTTACACTCCCTACTCGTAATTATTATTATTTTTTATAACTATTTTACCGATTCAAAAGTGGAATATACTAGTTAAGTCTGCGCATTTTAAATATTTGAATCTAAATCTTGGTTAGGTTGTAATGGAGCTCAAGTATGATTGTTCACACGTTTGATGATTATTGGTTATTTTATAAATATTAAGTTGTATCTTGTTAAAATTATCTCAGTGGCTCAGGGTATACAAGTATGAAATGAATATGAGATAATCTTGATTTATTATCTTGTGCTTAATTCAGCTAAAACTCAAATAAACATGACATGGATGTGGGGTGTAACAGCTCTGAATAAATCCTTGTATTCACGGAAGCCCGGAAATTTGCTAAGTTATCACATGTTTGTGCCTTAGTTAATGGAAATGATACATTGGAATGTTTTAATCGATTACAAATTGATCTTAGTTAACTTTGGATTTGAAAAAAAAAAAATGTTCCTCATGGTATGAAAGTTATCATTTATTTACAACATGAATATAATCTATCTTACGTAGTATTATTTACTGAATTAAGAATTTATTTTAATTTTCTAACATACGACCACTTTTACTAAGCTTTCAGATGATTGTGTTATTATTAGTTGGGCCAAAAACTCAATTTCGGTCACAATTAATTATATTTTAAAACTCTATGGCCAAATTTTAACTAAATCCTTTTTACAATTGTTGTTTATTTAGGAAATTTCTTTAGGATGTGTGGGGGTGAGATTTGAAATATAAATTCATGAGGTCAGAACAATATGGACTCTGGTGAATTGCTAAAAAGACATATTCTTAAGTTGTAATTGAGAGCTTCGTGTATACAATTGATACAAACGTAAAAAAAAAGTTTAATATGCGGGTATATAAAAATTCTTGCAAAATACAGTCTGTTACTATGTTCGGATTAAGTATGGTAATAATTAGAAATTCTTTGAGCAATTGGATATAATCTCACCCCATCTTTACTAATATTATTAGGGTTAAAATTTTCTAAAAATTTGCTACCTAGCTTACATTTTTGTATTAGACTGACGTGTGCCTATTGAACTATATAATGTACTTAAAATTTTCAATGCGTTTGAAACTTTTTTTGTTGCGTTTACGTACATAAATGTGGTGTTTTTATGATTAATAAAACAATGTATGCCTGCGCCGGCAAATGCGTTTTTATGTATATTAAATAATGATAACAATTGTATTTTTATATGAATTACAATTAATAAAAATAAAAGATGTGTTTTATTTTAGTGATTACTTGTATGGATTGAAGTTGTTTTTTTTTTCGAGTGGCACATCGAAGCTTTTGCCAGTGTCAATTTATCATCACAAATTTGTGATCATCATTTTTGTGTTAAAAATGTTTAATACTAACATTTTTTTTTAATTGTCTCAATAATATTGTTACATTTAAAATGAGCTAAATACAATTTAAGACGTTCCTAATAATTTAAGATCTTCAAATTTTGTACATGTAAAATATGAAAATAACATAAAAAAAAATCTCATGAACTGTATAATTTGAAATTTGTTGTCGCTGTATAATAATTGGAGATCATACAAAATTAAACAGTTTATATAAATGGCACATTCAGTCTACTTCTTTTCATGTCACGGTGATATCTTATACCTTTAAACGAGCAATTCTTGTATATTTGTATATATTCAGGATATCGGAAACGGCGTTATCTATTTCCGTGAAATTTAGTGTGTAAGTAGCTTCGGGGATAATAAATCGATCTAGCTAGATTTTATTCATAGAAAACTTTTTTAACTGATTTTTCAGGCAATGAAATAATATAGCTAGAATATGAAGGTAAATTTCGCCGTCGCTGTCAAAACAAAAATAGCTCAGATGGAAATAGACTGCAGCGAAAATCCGTGTAACCCCAGTTCGAATCAGAGTGACAGCAGAAAAGATACATTTTTGAATTTTTTTGTTTCGTAAAAAAATGTTAATTTTATAAGACAAACCTAACAGTTTATTTTAGTTTAAAAATATTTTCTAAAGAACCGAACTAGGCTCGGTCGCCCAGGTACTTATTATAATACTAGCTGACCCGTGCAACTTCGTTTGCACCAAATTGGTTATCACGCGAAAAAATTGTTTCTTTTTTTTTATCGTAGCACGGCAAAATGCCTGCACTATGCCTGATGGTAAGCACAGTACAATCCAAAAACAATAGCGACCACCGAGTGACACACTATCCATCGCTGGTCGCCACTATCATGCCGGCCTACAAAAAGCTGGATATGCACAGGCTGATCCCGAAACGCGACGCGCAGAAGCGAATTACTATTACGGATTTTTTCGTCATGTACATGGTGGTTGTGACCCAGTCAGGCTGTAAAGCCCTGCCACCCCGCAAATAAAACTGATACCCGATTGCAGCCACAACTACCGTTTCCAATTGTGAATCCAAACTATCCACGGATTCACTTAAACATATACCCAGATTACATGTATTTATTTTTTAAATAAACCTAGTACCCATTCGTAGCGTCATCTACCAGGATCAATTAAAATAAAAACTAACCTACATAAAACTGAATAAACATCTCTACCACTTACTTTATCATTACTATCTTCGACTTGTATTAAAACCTTTTTATACTCCATTGTATTAAAGAAAAATATATGAACACCGTATCGAAGCGTCAAACATCCCGCCGAAAACGTCAAATGTCACTTGCTTGAAACTATTGTCTAAGAGTTATAAACTGTTTCAAAAACGTATTTGAAATATATTTCCAATATATTTTTATAAATAATCTCTGTACCACTCACAACATAGTACCTATCACCTTCAAACCAAGCCAGTTTTATACATCAGGTTCAATCCCTCGGTAAGGATCCCTTGAGTGCGTTGCTTGCGCGATACGGTGACACACAAATATACATCACTGCTACATACAACACTACACGATCACCCCCACACACGTGAAACACATGAAACACTGAATGATGATGAATGAAACATGTTACACATGAAAGTGGAAGGGTTTACTTTTTTCCTTATCGAACTAAAAAACTCTCAATTTTCCGATAATAAATATATGCAGGAGTTGTTGAGGCGTGTATGCTTGGTATACATATACGTTTCAACAACTCATACATATATGAATAGTTAGCTAGATTAGTTAAGATAGGTCGCGATTTTGCATGCAACAGGCAACAGCCAAGCCGAGGTGTGCCGTGTACCCTTGAACTGGTTGCCTAAATAAAATCGGCTGAGTGCCTTAAGCGCTCGTCTTAGTAGTCCGGTAACTTATATATGTATATAAGTTATTGAAACATGCATGTGTACCAAGCATGCGTGCCTCAACAACTTCTGTATGTATTTTGTGTAGGAAAAAATCCTCTAAACTATGTAGGATAGGATAACGAAAAATAAGGGTAGAACTCTTGTGTCACTGTATCACGTGAGCAGCGTACTCAAGGGCTTCACGCCCAGGGAACAGATCTAGGCTTAAGCCGTTGCCGAGAAGGGCCTAATTTGGTGTACGGGAGCGAAATTTAGTCCCAGACCACGGCGGCGTGATCTGCGGTTATGCGGGCGTGGATGAGAACACGCTCTGTTTGAAGAGACAGGCTGGTACTGATCGTTCGCTGACGTGATTGAATCAGGAGGGTCGGTAAAAATGTGTCGCGGTCGTCTTCTATACTGCGCAGCGTTGGGTACGGGTTCGTCGTTCGCAGCGGATACCACTAACGGGCTGGGATGATTCGTGGCTTTTTCGAAATAACTACGTGTAAGTGATTTTATATACGCTCAGACAGAAGGCATCTCCAGGTCCTGTGGAGATCCTTATTCCAGACGTACCATTGAGCACCGGTGATTTTACGTAGGGATCGTTTCTGGAGAACCTGCAACTTTTGAATACGATTTTGCGCATGTGTAAAGACCGAACAACTGTACGTCATAATCGGACGGATGCAAGTTTTATATAAAGTGAGTTTATGTCTGGGGGACATTTTACTCTTATGACAAAGCAAATGATAGAAACGACCCAAGACCATACGGCTTTGTTTCGCACTCTTTCTGTGTGTGAATCGAAATTTAAGTGTTTATCTAAAGTAACACCAAGATATTTCACCTCGCCGGTCCAAGGTATTTCGGCTTTGTATAGCCTGATGGTCGACGACGCATATATTTGAGATGGCGTCAATCCCAAGTCATACGTTTACGTTTATCGTTGTATATGGTGGTCAATAATGTTTAATAAAATGAAATTGGTTCTTTGCTATGAAAAAAAATAATTGGTTTGAAATTTATTATTGGAACAAAGTTCCCTACGGCAGGCTTGGAGGAGATAGAGATTTTGCTGCTGCTTGCATTGTAATGTTTCGTTCGGTCAGTGAGAGTGCCGGAGGTTCCCTTACACTCCCCCATATACAGGTTGGAACCGCACTTATAAATCCCCTGGTGTTGCTAGTGTCTATAGACGGTGGTGGTCACTAAACATCACGTGACCCACCTGTTCGTTTGCCTCTTATGATATAAAAAAAATATATTGATGTATTAAAGAACCAGGTATTCTAAAATTCTTGTTCTTTTAACGTTGCCGGCTCTTGTACTAAGGTGTCGCAAAAAAGTCTAGTTACGTTAACTGCAAATTTTAATTTTTCGTTATTCTGGAGAACTCATTGCGTTTTATGGGACAAAGAGTATCCTGGATTTAGTCTTCTAATATTAGTTATCACTGTGTCAAATTTCGTTAAAATTGGTTCAGTACTTTCAGAGTAATTCGGGTTTATATTCTAGACTTTAATCCTTTATCCTGGAGAACCCTTTGCGTTTTATGAGACAAAAAGTATATTTGATGTAATCTCGTAATATTAATTATCACTATGTCAAGTTTCATCAAGATTGGTTCAGTACTTTCAGAGTGATGCGTGTGCATAGGGACAGACAGACAGACAGACAGACAGACAGACAGACAGACAGACAGACAGACAGACAGACAGAAAGACAGACAGACAGACAGACAAAAATTGTAAAAAGATTATTTTTGGCTTCTATATCGATAACATAGTCTACCCTGATTAAAATTTTCAAAAAATATTTAATGTACAGATTTCGACTTGTTACAGTTTTATTATAGTAATAGATAGTAGTGTAGTCTACACATAAACACTCGCACGGTACCATACTGGTTTTGTAAAGGTTTTCCGGATTGTAGTTAGTTAGCTTTAGCTATAAATTAGCAGATTCTATATATATAGAATCTATGTACACTTTAGTGCAGCATTTATGAAGGTACTAGCCTCTGGCCACGACTTCGTTCGCGTGCAATAGTTACTTCGGGCTAACGCTAACACGCAGCGGAAGCTCTCAAAAGGAAAAAAAACTCTGATTTTGAATAATTCTTCATTGGAGCTCCGCTCCTATTGGTTTTAACGGGATGATATATAGCCTATAATCTTCCTCAATAATTGAGCTATAATAAAACTGAAATAATTTTGCAAATCGGACCAGTAGTTCCTGAGATTACTCACTACGTTACAAACTGACAAACTTTACCTATGTATAATATTAGTGTAGATTCATATGAATAAGGTATAAATGTATGGTTAGCTTAGCACACATGGTAAGCTTAGTTCGTTTAGCGTTGCATCCAAGGCAATAGCTCAAGCGAAGGTTCAACCACTCTGGTACCCTTGAACTAGTCGCCATTCCTCTGAGTGTCTTTTTTATACCATAAGCGGCAAACGAACAGGCAGGTTACTTGATGTTAAGTGATCACCGCCGTCCATAGACACTAGCAACACCAAGAGAATCGAGAATGCGTTACCACCCTGTGTTTTGGGGGTATGAGGTGGGTTTCCGGCGCCTTCACTGACCAAACGAAACACAACAATGCATGCACTGGTACTTCACGTGGGTGTTTCTGTGTCGAGTGGTAGTACCCCGAGCGAGCCGACCCATTCATGCTGAAACTAGTATAGCTTCAGCGTGGCTCTACCACCTACCCATACTGTCCGCCTTAAGCTTGTTCTAAAAGTCCAGTGAAGCTGTGAAGGCGTGGCCCAAAGAGACCTGGCCAACCAACTGCGGTCATAAAAATGGGCAAAGGGTTGATGACCTACCGCAAACAAGTTATATCCTCGTTAGACATTTTGCTTAATCGGTTTTTATGTTCGAGTTACTTAATAATTTATGTTCTTTATTGTTTATAGATTGACACAATTGACAATATTGGAACATAAATATTGAATCTATTGGTTGACGTAGTAGTGCGGTGAAGCTGTTAAGACCTTGCTAGGTCAATAGCGTAATCAGTCCGAAAAAAAAAATTGATTGACGTAAGACAGACGATGACATCGATATGTACATTCACGTATTAATAATAATAAAACGTCAATTAAATATCAAAATGATGAAATTTTTAATAAAATACCAATTAACAGAAAAATAATAAAAAAATGGAACCAGAATTATTTCCGAGATCATGTTATAAATAATTGACGTAAAAACATAACGTGAGTAAAAATATTAAATTATCTAATTTTCTTTTAAAGACGAAGTTCCGCAAACGATAAAGACAAAATTCCGTAAATCGCTCGATAGCTATATACAATTTCAATTTCAGCAAAGTACCTCCAAATAGAACTTGACTGGATTATCGTAAAATTTATTCATACAAACGATAAATGTTAAGTAACATAATTAAGACAGTCAGCAATATCGCGCCTTCCACATCCTAGACAAATGTACATTAGGAACGTGTCGCTTTGAAATTGATTTTTTTGGTTACGAGCATCTACTTTTCTAACTTTGCCGTAAATTAGTAGTGCACATAAAAAGATAAATATCGTGACAATTCTTCGAGAATAAAAGATATAAAACCTAACCTCCTTATCATCTATTTGCCGTAGGAAGTTGATAAATCTGTTTTTGAATCTCACATACCTTTTACATATTACAGAAATTGTAAACTTTAAATTATTGGTACTATGGAGAGTGGAGGTCGGCAGTCTCGTTTGCTCGGACGACTGATCGGCAAGCTGCGCGGCGAACACCACAAGTATAATTCGCTCGACAAGACTTTCTCCGTCACTTCTAATGGGTAAACTTTTTAAACATTTTACACAAATTACTGGATATAAAGGGTCACCAAGAAATATTTAATTTCTGTCAAAGTAGATATAGTTATTATTGAAGTACTTGGATGTGGTCAAATTATTATGTCTTAGTGGTGGAGAGTTGAAGATTTCATCCAGCGACCTTCTAATACGAAACAAGCCTATAAAAGATGTAGTTACGTTTTTGTAACAACACGTAAAATAAAAGGTCACTGTATATGTATGTATTTTATTATAATCACTTTAACCACTTCAAACGATTATAACCACACAACAATTTAAACGTCACTTTGTTAATACTTCAAAAGAATGCTCTAAAGGCAAGAGTTACCGCGCTAATATAGTGCAAGACTGCCCCGAGTCGATTTCGATGCAATCTTCACGCGCCCTCCAAAGGGCCGCGCGGGGGAACCGTTCCAGGGTTGCTCCTCTATCGGTCCCCGCCTGCGGTTACGCGCCTCGCGGCGAAAAACATGGCAAGCGCGGGCGTTGCTTGAGGGGTGCGGCCCCCCGCAGTTCGCGCAGGAGGCCGGTTCTTCAATGGGGTAATCGCAATTTGTTGCAAAGTGCGCCCCCCCCGCACCTTACACAGGCTATCGAGCGGTGGCAGTGGTGGGAGGAGTGGCGGAACTGTTGGCACCGACGGCATTGTGCCGGCCCCCTCCTCCCACGCCATGCTTCAATGGTGATCTGCATCATCAGGAGCTCTCTTCTTTCGTATATGGCCGGAATAAGGCCTGGGGTTGTCCTGAGGGAAATGTGGAAGATACAGCCGGGTCTTCCTCTTCTCGCTTGGATTCTTCGGGTATATTCTGGGTGGAAACCCTTTTCACGCAGGGCTTCGGAGATCTTCTCTGGATCAGTACTCGTTGGTAGACCGCGTATCGCGATCTTTAGACTTCTTTCCGCGGGGCGAGCGTAGGTGAACCAGCTCAACCTCCGCAGTTGTTTAAGGTAATCTTGCGTAATATGGTGTTCCGTGAGGTTGGCCGGAAGGAAGCGGACCCCACGACCATATGAGCGCGCGTTCAGTGCGTGTCCTAGCGCCCCGAGTCAAAGCACGCACGGCCTTATATGGCTGGCTACTCCTACCCCACCGTAAGACGTGGCTTAAGCTTGGCTAGATTTTAGGCTGGCATGACGTCAACTCTTTCCGATATATTATATGTCTCGCGGTAGTTCCATTATTTTTAAATTTTCCCTTTATCGTTCTATTGTTAAAAAAGTAATGCAAGGAATTTCGCTTATATACTTACAATTGGTTCTTAAATATTAATTTATCTTTTTTTAGACTAAGTGAAAGTACTGGTTGCGGAAGTACGAACAACGATGACGATGACCTGGATCCGTTAAACAATGTTCCTCCACAGAACACGTCTCAAAAAATCATAGACGACTTCCAGCTTTCGGCGAACATTGATTTGAGGTTTATATAAATTCTTTGTTGACTTTGACGCGGAGTTGATGGATAATTGGCTTAGGAGTTTAATTCCTGACGTGCTTACACACGGATTCCAACAACAATAAGATTCGGTGAACACAGTAAGGATGTCGATTGTAAATTGTTATAGGTTGTTGGTTACTACTTAAAATCAGGGGCAGTTAAATATTATGTAGTAGAATTTTAGTAATATTTTAAAGCTTTTACCTTCCACCTACGCTTGCGTAAGCATTGGTAAAAGTTTTACAAAATCTCTTAGAAGTTCCTTTACAATAAGAACATAATAATACGAAAACTAAATAAATATTTTTGCTGTCTTCATAATAATTCAGACTCTCCTCTCGTCCCTCACGTTATCAAAACTAAGCAAGGCACAGACGCCCTCCACTCCGCTATGGTATTAATAATCAAAAATACTATATTGAATTAAGCCCTGAAAAAGCCCTTATGATTGTCAAAAACTACCACCGGTTCAATCAATGCAGTTAATGAGAAGAAATGGCAAGAATCTCGATCAACTTTATCCTTTTTACGGTTGCACAGAAAGAAGTTTCCGGACATCACCACTGTTCACATATTTATCCATCATCTAGTAACCTTTAGACATCAAAACCAACTTGTAATATCGCTTATATCTTTAAATCGGTAATGTGCTTTGAGACTTTGTTCCAGCACCCAATATTATTACCAAAAAAACTGACACTTACCTCATTAAGCCTGACGCTTGGAATGGCTAATTTGTGTTTATTTCTATTATTGAAATTATGCCGGTCTTTTACTAAATATAGCTATACTGAATTTTTGCGGGCATACATAAAATTATCAAGAACGTATTGAGATGGCCGAGTTAAAATATTGAATTTCTAAAACTTAGCCTTTAATGATTCGCCAGGTTCCAAATTGTAATTGCTTACACTCTGTAGGTTTATGCTCAGTTCAGACTCCTTTTTTAATACAAATATGGTATCCAGTTCAGTTGTAGTTTTCTAAAATAAGGTATTATAAGACATTAAGTCATGGAAGCAAAGTAGACCATCTTAGCAGTGGTAATATTTATTACTTGACGAATGCAGTACAGCTTAATCTTTCCGTCAATCTATACTTTAATACTAATTTTACAAAGCTGAAGAGTTGCTTTGCTCGATTGCGCTAATCTCAGAACCTACTGGTCGAATTTGAAAATTTCTTTGAGTGTTAGATAGCTCATTATCGAGGAAGGCTACAGGCTATAATATCATCACAACCAATAGGAGCGGAGAAGTTTCAAAATTGGTGTTGTACTTTTTCCTTTTGACAGCTTCCGCTGCATGTTTACGTTAGCACAAAGTAACTATTCCACGCAGTCGAATTCACGGGCAGAAGATTTTTTTTTAACATGAGGAGGCCATTTTGATTTAGAACCCAAGATCAATATATCATCAATTAGTGTCAACTTATGGAGCATCAGCCTAGCCAATTTCTATAGTTTTATTTTTATTTAGTAATATGTTTTATATAATAGGTCTTTACCTATGAAATTGCCGTTCTGCAGTACTGGTCATTTCAAATCAAAATCATTTTTGTTTGGTCAAGAATTCTAATTTCAAATCTATTTTATTTTAAAAACATGGAATTCTTTTTCCAAATGTAGTCATTTGTTTATTGATTAGTGTTACATTTTCATCGTATTTCAATCTTTTTTGTCATCATGGATACGTTAAAAATTCGAGTAATTATGGAATATGCGTAACGTCGTGGCAGCAACGCGGCACAAGCGGCACGCAACATCAACGACGTTTACGGAGCTAACACTACAAACCAACGCACCACCTGTTATTTGTTTGCTCGCTTCCGTTCTGGGAATTTCAACCTGAAAAATGAACATTGCGGTCGTCCGAAGACTTTGTTCGACAATGACGAATTAAAGGCGATTGTGGAAGCTGATGATGATACACAATCTACGGCTCAATTAGCAGCAGCTTTCGACGTTAGCGTCAAAACAATATTGGTCCATTTGCTTCAAATTGGTAAGGTAAAAAAGCTTGACAAATGGTTCCACACGAACTCAATTATCGTCAGCGCAAAGTACGCTTCGAGACGTGCCTTGCACTGCTCAACAGATTCACAAACGAAGGAATTTTGAACCGCATTACTAATATACTTACATAAAACTTACTCCTAGAAAAGTGATGGTCACTATTTGGTGGTCTAGCGCCGGTGTGATTCATCACAGCTTCTTACCAAACGGGGTGAGCATTACTGCAGATGTGTACTATGAAAAACTGAATACAATGATGGAAAAGCCGGCACATCTCCAACCAGCATTGGTCAATCGCTCGTCTCCGCTGCTCCTGCACGACAACGCGCGACCTCATACTGCGCAGCAGACGGTCTCCAAGTTGCAAGAACTGGGGTTGGAAGTTCTCTGTCATTCGCCCATACTTACCAGACCTTGCACTTATAGACTACGACTTTTTCAAGAATTTGGATAACTCCTTGGCGGGTAAAAAAATCAATACCCGAGAGGCAGTACAAAATGCTTTTGAAGAATTTGTTGCTTCCCGTCCAGCTGATATCTTTAAGAAGGGCATCAATAAACTGCCACTGCGTTGGCATAGATGCATTGATTGCAAGGGTAATTAATTTCGATTAATACAAATAAAAAAATACATGAAAAAAATTCGTTTAAATTTTTTCATGCAAAACGGCAATTTCATAGGTAAAGTCCTAATATATATTAACTAAACTTGAACGACTCTTGTTTTTCAGTTTCTTGTCATAAAAACTTATGCTTTTGTACCATAACACTGCTTAAATCCGGTATAAACTGAATGGTAGGAGAGATATGTTTATTCTCTTCCAGGTACGGTGGCCAGTACTTGACTCCAGAGCAGCTGCCGGAGTTTTGTGACCAACTGCACCACCTGGTCCAAGTTATCAGAAATATTCAGTCTTATGCGAGAGTCACGGGAGAGTATCCAAGGTTTTTTAACTGGTCTATTATTTTGGTAGTCTTAAAAAGCTAGAATATTTGGTAAACATGGTAGAATTCCTTGCATGTGTAACAATTATAATTCAGTGAGTATGCTTTCTTGTTATTCTACAAGTCTGCCTTTTCTGTGGTGTAACTTTAGTTGTGCTGCCTAAGTGATTTACTCATTATTTTTAGCTAAATACCAAAGCCATGTTGATCTTCTTTTTTATGTATATAAAAATCCAGTGTCATGATGTTTGTTCACAATAAACTGAACTGATCTTCATGAAGATTGGCATTTTTATATAAACTAGCTGTTACCCGCGGCTTCGCACGCGTTTTTTTAATATATTAAATAAATTTAAAATTCTGATCACACATCTAGTATAAATTACAATAATTCTCTTTCAAAAATATTTGTAAGTATCACACGCACATCATCTACAGTAACAGGTAACGTGTACATTATACATGTGAATACGAATAGTGTATCCAATGGGATGGGATTTATCATCAGCCACATAACTGGAACTTTAAACTGCTATATATCACCCTCAGTGCTCACTTACACTATATAAGAAAGTAATGGAAATATTAAGCTAAACATTATCAAACAATATGTATTAAATCTTTTATTATATAGATATAATATGTCCATAGTGTCGATATAATTAAGTTATTATTATACCTTGCTATAATTTAAATCACGTATAAACATATGAGTTTCAATATATTTATTCTTGAAGTCCGGTACAGCGCACATCACACGTGCATGTTTACAGTGAACAACATATTTTCGATTAATTTCACACAGACGAATGCACGAATAACAGTTCATCACTACATAGTGTCAACAAAGTCGGTTCCACGTCTGTCTATATGGCTGTTCGCGAAAAGATCAAAAACGCATCTTTATGCCGTTTTTACCAATATATAAAATGATTCTTGGGAAAGGTTTAAGTATAGTTTGTCTTATTATCAGGGCGGGTATCGTCTGCTGAACCCGTTAGCTTAAAATAAAACAGCTAATTAGTTAGTTATTTGCCCGTAAAATTCCCGTTCAAATATTACTTGTAATCCGTTGAAGCTGTTAAGACCTTGCTAGGTCAATAGCGTAGTCATTTCTAAGAAAAAAACAATCGTTCAAATAGGTTCAGCCGTTTCGGAGATCACCCGGAATAAATAAACAAACAGACATATCAACAGAATTAAAAAAAATGTTGATATTTGTAGCACCGCAGATATATGTATTCATCTAAAAGTATTTATTTTAATATTATATACACACACTTTATTCTTAAAATACGTAATATATCACAAACCAAAAATTGGGAACAAAACTAACGTAGAATAAACTTTTGAACAGGAACACAAAATAAACCCTGATAATATTTCCTATAGAATGTTATCATGTTACCATGGCAACGTATATAACCCTGACACTGACACGCAGCGGATGCTCTAAAAATAGCCTAATTTTGAGACATTCCTCTTTAGTGCTCCGCTCCTATTGGTTTTAACGCGATGATATGTAGCTTATAGCCATCCTCGATAAATGAGCTATCTAACACTAAAAGAAACTTTCAAATCGGACCGGTAGTTCTTGAGATTAGCGCGTTCAACCAAACAAACAAACTCTTCAGCTTTATAATATTAGTATAGATTGGTCCAACTTGAGAGATACGATAATTTATATTTCGATTAATGGCCTCAATACTCTTTAATTACAAATTAAATAACACATCGACCCTCTCAAAAGAAGTATTACTTCAGAAATGTTCATATATTGTTATTTGGTGTGTAGCGAGTTGGAACGTCGGCTGGAACATGAGGCGAGGGAAGTGGCCTCTCTCGCAGCTGAAGCACGTAACGCACGCGACGTTGTGTCTCGCACAAGGACACAACGCAAGGCGGTGCGAGCACAAAAGAAGCATTTATTATCCCATTTGGCCAACTTGAAGGACACCGGTAGGTTAAAGCCGTCCACTAATTACAGTGTAAATTCTTTATGACGAATTATGAGGGACTGAGTATTTGAGTATTATTCTGTTAAGTGATCACCACCGTTCATAAACACCAGCAACACCAGAGGGGTTACAAGTGCGTTGCCAGCATGTGTTGGTTGTGAAGCGGAGGGGGGGGGGGGGGGGGGGAGGTGGGCTTCCGGCGCTCTCACTGACCGAACGAAACGCAACAATGCCAGCACTATTACTTCACGTCAGTATTTCTGTGAGTGGGGTGGTACTACCCCGGACGAGCAGACCCATTCATGCTGAAACTAGTTATAACTTCAGCGTGGCTCTACCACCTACCAAATGCAAGAAAAACAGATCAATTTAAAGTAAAAAAAGTATCTAGACTAAAATATCCTGATATATAGCACAATGTTATTTAGTTTTGATATACCTATTGAAATGTAATGTAAATGTATGTCTCGGTCCATTATTAACAGAGATAGACCAAGAAGTTTAAGCATGAATAACTTACGTGATGTTTTGGCACCGTACACAAACAACAACTTCGCTGTCATCATGGGAGTGTCTAAAATAGGTGTCGTAGTGTCACCTTATTTGATCCTTTCACGACGATTTTCTTTACAAAGTTATTTATATCGAAACAACTTACCTGCGGAACTTTTAGCCCCGGTCTCGCTTAATAGTAAAATAATAAAGCAAATTACCTTTTTTTTTTAAATCCAACAAATTTTTACTCCAAATACATGTTGTAATAGATCTCATATGGGAATAGAGGAGGGAGGCGATCAAGATAATTCTAACAACATCACGTCAGAGAGGAAGGGGAGGTCAAAGAATATCTGAAAACGCCTTACGTTAGTAATAGGTGTTATTGACAACACTTATTATAGAAAATAATAATAACCCGGGGTTTCAGTCGAAATGGTGATAATTGCTGGTCGATAGTGTGTTCGGACACTGCGTCGATGTTAGGTACACTGTGTAGGTTCGAATCTTTGCAATTGAGTATGAGATTTCGGTGAAGGAAAACATCCTAATGCAGTCTGATTAAATTTAAATAGCCACTACAAACTATAACTATTCACAATAAACCTCGCGCAGTCGATTGTCTTGTCATCTCATTTATAAGAAAAATATAATTGTAATCAAACAGAGGTCCGTGAATTAGAGAGTACAGTGCGTTTGTCGGACAGAAAGTTGTTCAAGAATTGGGAAGCGCTGAAAGGCTCAAATGATGCATCAGTATTCGAACCTCTTCTGATTGAAATCAAAGTGAGTACCGACCTTATGCAATATATATTTTTTTTTAACTTTATTTTTGGCAATCAATCTTTCCGATTATTACTGCCATTCTCACGTAGTCAATAATATCACAAACTTCGTGTGATCATTCCAATATTAAGCATCGTGTGAAACCATATTCTAACAAGATGGTGGATCCCTTGCTAGAACCTTCCAGGTAGTTTTTGTGGCATCTCAGAATTGCATGCTCCGTGGTATTATTTTTCATTCACTTCACTTATGCATAATAAACTAACCATATTACATAAAACACCACCAATTTTATACAATATAGAGTCAAGTAACACAAGATTATGAATAAAATATAAAATCCACTACATGACAGACTGAAACCCCGCCAAAAACTCTTATGCAATATTGTGTTTAATTTGCACATGTAATAAGAATGTAAATCTAATGTGTCTAGGAATAAGTATCTAATAAAATTCATTTTACAGTCAATTCTACAAATGTCTGTCAGTTTGTATGAACACGAATCACTACTAAAATACTGTATTCGTGATAAAACTTAAAAGAAATGAAAATCATAAAACATATCTTGGAGTAACATTTAGTTTTTGTTTCATTTAAATCGGTTTGGTATATCACAAGTTATTGTACTTTTAATGACGACGCGACTTAAGTACGAGAGAAAATTAGATAAATAAATTGTCTTAATATATTCAAATGAATTTTAGTGACTGTCTTTTTTTCATTGGTTTCCACGCGGACGGAGACGCGGGCACAGATATTACTTACGCGATAGGGTCTAGAACGGTCTTGAAAGACGCTACGCCTCAATGTTGCGTTTGCGATAACTAGGCAGAAAGATTTTTGTTCTAAATATTTTTTTGTTTTAAATATAGTTCTGAAAGGTATATAATGTTACTACATTAATCAAATTACAGTAGAATGAATTTATTTCTACAAACAAAGACAAGAGCGGAATATACTCATTATTACAGATAAAACAATTTGCACAGTAAGTACTCTGTCGGAGCAATCTACATTATCGATGGTGTGTGTTTTTATCTACGGATAATCGGATATTGTAGATCTCTTTAGATTATTTTTTTATTTTCTTCTAGGGTAGAATATAAGTATCATAGAGATATCAACAGATATATGTATCTCTACAAATACCCTTTTTCTCGTCACCATAAACCAAAATAACTATTAAAATACACGTTACTTACTGTGTTTTAAGTGCTGAGCTATAGTTAAATAACATAAATTGCGTTTTTTTGAGAGAAATAAAAGAGGTTATAACGCCAGTTTGTATTGTAATTTAAAAATAAAAATTGACCACTTTAGTTATAAAATGACGTTGTAGGGGGTAATCTCAGGAACTACTGGTCCGATTTGAATAGTTCTTTCAGTGTTATATAGCTCATTCATCGAGAATGGTTATAGGCTATATATCATCACGCTAAAACCAATAGGAGCGGAGCACAGATGAAAAATGTTTCAAAATCGGGATGTTTTTTCCTTTTGAGAACTGCCGCGTGTTAGTATTAGTGTATCTACTCCACGCGAACGAAGTCGCAAGCAGAGGCTAGTATATGTATATACCAATAGAATTGTCCATAGATATTAAGCCGACTGAATGGAAATACGATCCATAGCTTTATGTTATCTTCACCCTTGGTAAATTTATTAAAAATACAATAAGAGACTTGATCATTCTTTCGCTGTGTAATTTATTTTAAATTAAATCTTTGTATAGAGTAAACAAACTGCACTGGAATGTTTGATCCGCCTCATAGATAGTCGACGATCAGTACTCGCGAGGAACACGGCACCGCCACGACCATTGCCTCCTCCAGAGCCTCGAGATAACGAAGGTACAATTATAACATATATTTGCGTATTTTTAATTAAATCTTGTAACAAATAACAAAAATATTATTTTTAAAAACCAAGGCATATATTACCGTTTTAATGTGTCAGTTCACTTTTCTGGTCGCAATGAATGCAGGTGTGGGAAGACATCATCGTCATGTGTTACGAACTATCGAACTGCGTGACGATAAAAGCAGCACGATAACTGGTCGCGTGGTTTTTACACACATCAAGAAAACTTGGAAATGCAAATGTTTAGTTATTATAAAGCCTTTCCCATATTTGCGAAACGAATCTTCGACTACTTGTCGCGCTAAAATTAACTTCTATAATTATTCCGATAAAGGAACAGATTGAGAGTTTTTGGCGGGATTTTAGGGTTTGCGCGATACGGTGACACATAAATATACATCACCGCTACAACACTACACGATCACCCCTACACACGTGCACGCCTACACGCTTACACATGAAAGTGGAAGGGTTTACTTTTTTTTCCCTTATCGAACTGAAAAACTCTCAATTTTCCGATAATAAATATATGGAAGAGTTGTTGAGGCGTGTATGCTTGGTACACATATAAGGTTCAACAACTCATACATATATGAATAGTTAGCTAGGCTAGCTAAGATAGGTCGCGATTTTGCATGCAACAGGCAACAGCCAAGCCGAGGTGTGCCGTGCACCCTTGAGCTGGTTGCCATAATAAAATCGGCTGAGTGCCTTAAGCGCTCGCCTTAGTAGTTCGGTGAAGCTGTTAAGACCTTAATGGGTCAATAGCGTAGTCATTTCTAGAAAAAAAAAATGGTGGGATTTTAGTCTGTCATGTAGTGTATTCTATATTGTATTCTTAATCTTGTGTTATTTGACTCTATATTTTGTAGATTTGGTGGTGTTTTACGTAATATAGTTAGTTTATTGTGCATAAGTGAATGGAAAATAATACCACGGAGCATGAAATTCTGAGATGTCACAAAAACTCCCTGGAAGGTTCTGATAAGGGATCCACCGTTTTGTTAGAATATTGATTCACACAACGTTTAATATTGAAATGATCGCACGACGTTTGTAATATTATTAACTTCGCGATAATGGCAGTAATAATCTGAAAGATTGATTGCCAAAAATAAAATTTAAAAAAAGGAGCAAATTATACGTTGCCACACCTGTGTCTTACTAATGAGTCGACGCATTTAAGGACGCGCTCTCAAAAAAGGTCCATTTTCACTGTTTTTCGGCAAGAATTACAACAAAACTATTCAACTTTGGTAAACATAATGACTAACTACAGATACATTGAACCTTTAACAATGTTGTACGGATGATTGTTTTTTTAAAACTGATGAGTTTTCATTTAAAATAATCAATTCTCCGTAGTCTCCTCGCGCAAAACAGCCTGATTTTCGGTATCAAAATCTAAGTAATTTTACGGTTTTCTTAATTTAAAAAATACATGATTATGCTACATATAATCAAGTTTAAATAATATGAAATAAAATCCAAGTTACGTATACTACATCTGAGAAAAAAATTATTTAGTTGTGAACAAAATTTCACCATTTTATGTTAATTATGTAAACTTTAACTCCTATGGAATACGGTTCAATTTATTTCTTTATTTAGATTCGATTGACACAAAAGTATGAAAGAAGGATTCACGTCATATTAGATCGCGCTCTGGCGCCATACGGTAAGGACGTGTACGCCGTTTTGTACTCGACTTGAAAAAAATAAATCGCTGTAGAAATACGTATACACTTCACAAAACGTTTTGATCATTTCGAAATACTAACCAATTTTTTATAGTGGTTTATATTTCTAGTAGTAAGAGACACTGTAATTAGGTTGAAACAAAAATTCTAAATTTAGTTTTTATTACGTTAGTTCTTTTTGTATTTTATGTTTTGAGGTACTGTTATGGAACTTCTTGACGGGTAGAAATACATATGTCGTCTTTGTAGTCCTCTTGTTAGTAGCGACGAGAGCTTACCTTAGGACTTAACAAAGTGAGCTGATGGTGGTCTTCAGAAATTGTTATCGAACTCCTTAACGGGTAGAAATAGATATGTCGTCCTTGTAGTCTTTTTGTTAGTAATGACGAAAGCTTACCACAGAACTGAACAAAATGATCTGATGACGACCCACTTCAAAAACTGTTATGGAAGTCATTAATGGATAGAGACAAATATGTCTTGTTTGTACTTCTTTCGTTAGGTAATAACAGAATGGCCTCATAATTTACTCTTAAAAACCTGTAGGGAGCTCTTTCATGGGTAGAAATATATAGGTCGTTTTCGCACTCTCTTTATTAATTTTTATTATCTATTCAGACTAAATATAATAATATCATAAACACGCTGCAGAATTTACAAACAATGTAATCTTTCAAAAGAATCAAATATAAGGCTTATCTATACTAATATTATAAAGAGGTAAAGTTTGTGAGTTTGTGATGTTGTGACGTTGTAGAGGTTAATCTCAGGAACTACTGGTCCGATTTGAATAATTCTTTCAGTGTTAAATAGCTTTTCCATCGAGAATGGTTATAGGCTATATATCGTCACGCTAAGACCAATAGGAGCGGAGCACAGATGAAAAATGTTTGAAAATCGGGATGTTTTTCCTTTTGAGAACTGCTGTGTGTTAGTGTATCTATTCCACGTGAAAGTTTATCTTAGCTAGAGATACAAAATTTGTCGGTGGAATTAGGGTTCGTTTTACACAAAGGCCGTCATATGCTGCCCGTTGTACTATCGGTATTACAACTTACAATTCAGGTGTTTTGTAGTATGTTGTTCACAGAATTATTTTTGATATAGAAGCAAACCCTAAGTTAAAAATTCTCCTATCTAAATCTCTGAGCACATACTCATGTTTGTAGCTAATATCTATATGTACTAAAATTCAGTTATCGCGATATAGCCACTTGTCTAGCCCATGAGGAATTAAACATTAATAAGACACTATGATACTTTTCAGCATAAATTCTATATTTCTAGTAACTCTATACTAAAATATACAAACATTTTGCTCTCACGACAAAGATACGCTTACGCAGCTAGCGCATCTACGCATAAGAAATGAAACTTTCATCAGATAGAGTGAGACTAAACATCTGAACCCAAACCTGATGTTTGTAACTACTATGAATACTAAAGTTCAATTATCATGATACAAGCTACTCATCTGATCCATAAAATGAAACGTTGATCTGACTCTATGAGACTAGACCATTGATCGCAAAGTTAAGGTTTCTAGTGGTTATCAGTACCAAAATTCTGTTATCATGATACAGCTACTCACTTGGTCTATGAGAATTTATAATCTTATCTGATACGACAAGACTCAACTTCAGAGCGCAAACTTCATGTGTATAGCTATTATTAATATTGAAAAAAAATATCACGAAATAGCTCTCATATATATTAGCAATAGCTTTAGCTTACAATAGCTTTCAGTGCAAACTCAATGTTTCTAACTATTAGTACTATACTAAGATTATCATAAATACTGTTCTCACCAAACTTTAAAAAATTGAAACCTTGCTCCTACACTAGGAGACTAAACATCTAAGCACAACTTGATGTTTCTAGCTATTACCTAAACTATGATCCAATTACCACAATACTACTCTTCATGAAAATGTTGAGAAATTAAGCCTTGATCGGGCACAAAGGGGCTAAATATTTGAACACAAATTCGATGTTTCTGTCTATTACCTATACATATTTACGTTTAGTTATACTGTTTTTGAGTGAGTGTGACCTTGAGAAACTATAATTTATTTTAGTACTATTACATCAAATACAACAAAAAGTAGAACATAAATAATAAATAAATATTGTAATATTTTTATAAAAGTATCAAAGTCGTTTATAGTGCGATATTACTGCCGCGCTTATCAGTTTTCATGTCTGTGTGAGTGAGCTATACGCGTCTAGTAGAACTCGAAGCCGAAAGTGAACTTCTAAAATTTGAGAGCGCGTCTTGTATTTAGTGTGACCATAGACAAAACTTCATACCGATACACGCAGGTATGAGAGTAGCTTTAGAATGAAAAAGGAATGAACGTTGTTTGCATCTTTATCACAATTCATTTTGAGGTTAGTTTTTAGCGTGCCAATTATCCAAAACTTCGTCACGTAAGTGGTGTGGACGCAGAATTTTAGCAATTTTTGAGTATTGACATTATTATATTGCATCGGTGCGAAGTCAGGACGAGTCGTAAGTTAATATTTTTTTAGCAGATTCGACAGGACCGCCCTGTTACGGTGGTAGGAAGCGTCATGATAATGGCGGAAGAAGATCTAGTTATAAAAGACGACGAAGAGAAAACAGCAGGGAACCGCGCTCGGTGCCGTTGTCCAGCGAACCCAGTAGACATGGAACTCCACCCACACAGGTGAGAGCATCCATTTGGTTAAACCCAATGCTGTTATAACTAAAAAAGCTGTAGATACTTTACCTACTTGATATTTTGACAAAATAAATGGCATGATAACGCATACATACGGCATGATAACGCATACATACGTAAAGTAATATTGTAACGTCACACAGTCTAAGATAAAATGGCATATTCGTGGTGAAAAAGTTATTTATTATTAAAAAAATATTTATACCTTTCGACTAGGCTAATTTTTTAACACCCAGATCTCAAAATTATTGATCATGTTTTTAAATAATCTGCCAATTTTAAAAAAATGATAATTTTACATTACATGATTTGTTATTATTCAAGTTTTTCATATTTTGTAATAGCTATGTTTTTTTAACTTATGGTTTTATGATCCACGAGTTAATGTACATTTTGAAGTATAAAATACAGCTTTTCTTACTCGCTGATAACGTATAGATGCCTTCTTAAAATCTGTTACATATTTTTAAAATTAAACTTATTTTTTGTTGGTTTTTGTTCGTCTTCCTGTCGCATGTCGCATTACAGCCGGTCGCTGAGGAGGGTTAAGTGAAAGGCGTTCGGCACATCAAGCAACGCCAAATATTTGTATCATCTAAATGATTGTACTTATTATGCGTTCCCTATTCTAGTATGCAGATTCAACTAAAAATGTATAGCTGGATATCTTGTCAACTATTGATTTTAAATTATCATTCCTATTTTCAAATTATGAAGTTAAGATTAAAAACGCGATAATAATATCCTAAATCGAATAAGTTTTCGAAAATTTTGAGTTAAATGCCTACGATCCGAAAAAGAGTTTCACTTGCATCGTAGTTTGATAAATTCACACATTTTTTTTATACATCCATTACAAACAAAATTTTAATTCTTCTCTCTTTCTATAGACGGTAAAATGTTATAAATAGTGAACAATTTCTTGTTAAATGAATCCAGGTGACCCTCTACATACAAGGTGCTGAGAGCACATCCCGATATAGGGTGGGAAGTGCGGGAGCTGTTACCCTGACTCCGCTCGATCTACCTCCGACCGGGAGCGTCAGAGATATCCTGTTCTTCACAACCAATTGATTTGTAAAGTTAATTCCGAGTAAATAAAATGTTTATCTTTGAAATACCTTGTTTGTTTGTCTCGTCAAATAAGATACTAGCTGTACTCGTGACTCCACTCGCGTGTGATATTATTTGTTGTAGTAACTTTCGTCTATGAAGAAAACCTAAGCATACCAATATTCATGGTAAGCAATCAAAGATGTTGGAAACGCATACAAACATCACTTTATATATATCTATGATTTAATTTTTTTTATATCATAGGAGGCAAGCGAGCATGTGGGTCAATTTTTTTTTTTGGGTGGGTCATCTAATGTTAACTGATCACCGCTATCCATATACACTATCGACAGGGGGGTGGCAAGTGCGTTGCTAGCCTGTGTTTTGAGGAAAGGGAGTAGGGGAACGAAGAGAGGAGAGGGTTAAAGAGGTGGGTGTCCGAAGCTCTCAGTGACCGAACGAAACGTATCAATGTAAGCCCCGTGTTACTTCACGTAGGTTTTGTGTGATGTGATTATCATCAACTTGTAAGAGATTTACTGCAGGGTCATACGCCTTCTCTTCTCGAAGGAATTTCAAATTCTGAGAATTCTATAGTTCTATGTTTATAGTACAATAGTACCAGAAGAAATTTCGCAATTTCATATCTATTTTCCTTGTAAGTAGCTTAACACCCTATGGTTTGAACAGACCAGGGGTTTAAAAAAATCGTGATAGTCATAAAGAATAGGAAATTATTTTTTATTGATCTAAAACCTTGCTTTGTCCAAGTGAAAATGGAACAAAATAGTATAAGTTTACTTTAAAAACAATTTATACATTTCATATTTAAGCTGTCGGTGCTGCTGGTGCCTCAACTTTTCCTACTGAAGTCGCAACTGATACCGGCGGTTCAGATTTCACCTGAAAGCAAATTATCGTAAAATTCTATATAATTGTCATATTTATTTCTCCTCTCTCTGCATCTTATTTTCCAAAGATAAACACATTACATTTTGTTTTGCATAGAAAAACCACTAATAAAACCATTCATAGAGTTTTTGGCGGGTTCTTGGAATGTCATGTAGTGGATTTTATATTTTATTCATAACCTTGTGTTATTTGATTCTATATATTGTAAATTTGTTGTTTTTTTTTACGTAATATAATTTGATTATTGTGCACAATTGACGTGCACGGGAAATAATACCACGGAGCATGGATTCTGATACCATGGAAAGCTCAAACAAAACCGCCACCATCATTAGTTCATTGAAGTGATCGCAAGAAGTCTGTAATACCATCACCTACGTGACAATGGTAGTAATAATCTCCTAGAAGATTGATTGCCAAATATACAATATAATAAAAAAGGTAATTAACCATGTTTACCATAAGTAAATATTACACAGCTCATACAATATTAAAGAGTTAAATTTTTGTTTATGCAGATAAATATAGAAAACTAGAAAGTTCTTACTGTATATATATATATATCAAAGAAGGAAACGAACAGGTGGGTTACGTGATGTTAAGTGACCACCACCGTCCATAGACACTAGCAACACCAGGGGAGTCGCAAGTGTGTTGCCATCCTTTATATAGGGGAAAGGTGAGAGTAAGAGAAGGTAAAGGACGAAAGGGGAAGGAAGGTGGTCTTCCGGCGCACTCACTGACAGAACGAAACACAAAAATGCAAGCACTGTTATTTCTCGTCGGTTTTCTGTGAAAGGGTGGTATTAGCCCGAACGAGCCGACCCATTCATGCTGAAACCCGTAATAGCTTCAGCATAACTCTACCACCTACATACCTACACATATTTCAAAAATAATATATTAATCAATAATCCAATTACCTATTAACATTGACTAGTTTTATTATGTTGTGGTCGTCAATGTTACAAACATCGTAAAATACTAACATCATATTTGTTAAAGGTATCAACCATAAGATTCATTATCTAAGAATGAAATAAGTGTTGAACAATATCCGAAATGCGATACAACCTCTATATTGTTATATTATACTTCGCTGTCCATTTTTTGTTTTTTTGATTGTCTGTTATATTGATAGCAGTTATAAATTTTGCCAAATTTAAGAGAAATAGAGAAAAATTCTGACCTCTACCGGTGCCGCTGCTGGTGACGTCACTTCTGGGACTGCGGCTGATGATGTAGGCACTTCATCTTTCTTATCATCTGGTACAGGTGCAGCATGGCTAATCTACAAATAGTACAAGCCATATTATCCGCTTTAAAAATTCTCCTTAAAAGAACTGACACCAGTAATCTCTTAATAATTGGTGGTTGTTTGAAATCGATAGGCTAAGTTGATGGACGGTCAATAGTAAATAAAGCTCGACCTCTGTGCAATTGTCAAGGGGTTAAAACTTTAGGTTAGGTTTATTGCTCACTGTTGTACGAAGAAATAATTCAGGCGGGAATAGTATTAGCCGTCCAAGAATTATTAGACGTGAACCTACTAATATGGGATTAATTTGGACTCATCTCGTACATGAAGTAGTAATTTGACGTAAAATTACACGCTAAGCTTAAAGAATGAAGTCTCTCAAGTGCAAGCTGCACTTATTGTTAGGTATTTATCGACGGATTTTTTTACTTTGAAATAGTAGCTCTATTGACTACTATATTGTTAATACTATATATTAATAGCTAATGTCACTCAAATATTAGAAAATTGTTTACATCAATGCGAAGACTATCCTAGGTGACTGATGTTTTTAATGGCCAGGAATTTTTTGGCAATTTTTTGTTATACGATGCAGTGCAGTGCGGCTCACCATAATGTGGGTGAGCCTTTAGAATATTTACATACTTTGAGTTATTTCTTGTTGTCATCAGTGAAATTTTGTCTCAATTTGCCGCCCCTAATATCTGGTCGCCCTAGGCCCGGGCCTCCTGGGCCTTTGGGCAAACCCGCCACTGGTGGCCAGAGAAAATATGTTATTGAGGATAAAGTTGGTAAAACATTTGACTCGATAATTAAGAGCATTTCAATAAGCAGTAATACGTCAGTTTATTGCATAATACAATTTAGTTTTTATCAGCAATGCGAATTTGAACATGGTGATTGGTAATAGAATCATTATCGCAAAATTTTATAATGCCTCTCGATACCCACAAATGTAATATGTAATAGATTTAGAAAATAATTTTATGCTTATTTATTTTGAAACATAACTAATTAACACGTTTGTATAGTGAATTCTTCAACAGTTAACAAACTGGTCCCGTAAGTTTATGTTTTACTTGAACTTTACTCCATTAGGCTTTTCTTTTTTTTTATTTATACAATATTTATATAATGATAAGAAAGAAAGGCTTATGCGATCCCTTCGATAAGTCTTTACAAATACAATCGAACGCTTCACTTGCTAAATCGATAATGCCACTTTTACACTTTCCGAATTTTAATGCCAAAACAGTATACTGACATTTGACTGTACATAATTATAACATACTAGTTGTGATCACGACTTCATTCGCGTAGAACCTTATGTAAAAAAACTGTAATCAATAAAATCATTTAAATGTATCGAGCCCATTTACTTAACTATTTTTCTATCATACTTAAGTCGCGTTGTCATTAAAATTACAATAACTTTTGATAGAGTGAACCGATTTTAATGAAACCAAGACTAATAGTTACTCGAAGATATGTTTTATAATTTTCTTGTTGAGGTTTTATTGTGAACACAGTACTTTAGCAGTGATGCATGTTCATACAAACAGCTAGACAGACATTTGTAAAGATGAATTGAAATGTATTTTAATACTTATTCCAAAACACCTGTAGCATTTTTTCTCAAAAATCTAATAATTATAGATACGTTAGATTTACACTCTTATATGTATAGAAGAAAAAGATAATACCTTAATAGCCACGAAGGCGAACAATGCAACAACGATAAGCAGCTTCATCTTACTGTATGAGATATACGCGAGTATTGGGACTCGTCAGGCAAAACGATTCAATATATAACCGTGTAGTTATGACGTCCGGTACTCAAATACCTATTGTGTTTTACGATATAACGAACCGTGTTTATAAAATAGTTCCGTAGAACAATTAAAATCGTTATCGCTTAACGTCGTTTGTTTCGAATTTTGTCGCTTCGATGATGAATTAAAAATTGCGGATTTGACGT
Organism: Antheraea mylitta; assembly: GCA_014332785.1. Classification (NCBI taxonomy): domain Eukaryota; kingdom Metazoa; phylum Arthropoda; class Insecta; order Lepidoptera; family Saturniidae; genus Antheraea; species Antheraea mylitta. Next base: position 793,658 of record JACEII010000050.1, on the reverse strand, counting down.
CTCTATTAGAGTGACTATAGTTTTCGGAGAAATGTGTATAACTTTTTAATACTTATATGCTATAGAATTGTGAAGTCATCTTTTTCTTATCCTTATCTTATATAAATAAGGGTCGTTGGAAGTTGTAGTCCGCTGAAGCTGTTAAGACCTTGCTAGGTCAATAGCGTAGTCAGTTTGAGAAAAAAAAAGTTTTTTTTTCACACAGCTTCACTGAACTATTGAGGCGAGCGCTGGAGGCACTCAGCCGATTTGGGATGTTTGGGCGACTAACTCAAGGGTTCACGGCACAGCTCGGCTTGGGCTGTCGCCTGTTTAGTGCAAAAATAGCGACCTATCTGAGCTAACCTAAGCTATCTAGTTATACGTATATGAGTTATGGAAACATGCATGTGTACCAAGCATGCGTGCCTCAACAACTCCTATATACACTTAGCGTCGGAAAAAATCTTCTAGATTATTGTATATAGTATAAGATAGGATAGGGAAAAACAAGTGCAGAACTTTTTCACGTTTAATTCTCTGAAAAAGAAAAACAGCGTGCAAGCGTATAGGCGTGCACGTGTGTATAGGTGATGTTTTAGCAGTGATGTAAGGTTCTGCGTCACTGTATCGCGTGAGCAGCGTACTCAAGGGCTCCACGCCGAGGTAACGGACCTAGGCTTGAGCCGCTGCCGAGGGGGGCCTAATATGGTGTGCGGGAGCGAAATTTACCCCCAGACCACGCCGTCGGGTTCTGTGGTTAAGCGGGCGTGGGCGTGAACACGCTCTGTTTGGAGAGACAGGCTGGTACTGATCGTTCGCTGACATGATTGAATCAGGAGAGTCGGTAAAAATGTGTGGCGGTCGTCTTCTATACTACGCAGCGTTGGGTACAGGTTCATAGTTCACGGCGGATACCACTAACAGGCGCGGATGATTTGCGGCTTTTTCGAAATAACTGCTTGTGAGTGATTTTATATATACCCAGACAGAAGGCATCTCCAGGTCCCTGTGGAGATCCTTATTCCGGACGTACCATGGGGCACTGGTGATTTTACGTAGGGCTCGGTTCTGGAGAACCTGCAACTTATGAATACGATTTTGCGCGTGTGCAAAGACCGGACAACTGTACGTCATGATCGGACGGATCGAAAAGAAAAGGTCGTTACAACAATTTCCTCTTCTACTGTACTTCCCTACTCAGAAACTACTGGTCCGATTTGAAAATGTATTTCAGTGTTAGATAACACATTTATCGAAGAAGGCTATAGGATATATATCATACTAAGACCAATGGGAGCGGAGCATCAATTAAAAATATTTCAAAATCGTGTTTTTTTTTTCTTTTGAGAGCTTCCGCTGAGTGTTAATGTTGGACCATACTATAACATTTAAATTAAGTAATAAAAAATAATTTGTTTTTAATAATTAGCTATTAATTAACACCCCACTGCGTCAGTTGACGTAAGTTCGAGTCGTAATAGATTAGTGCTTTTGATGAAGGAAAATATTATCATGAAAATATAGCAAGGTGAGAGGCCTTTTATTAAGTTCACCTGGCTGACTTGATAAGTTGAAAATTTGCCACCAAAATATGTAAGTTGGTTTCTGATTCTACATTCGAAAAACATCTCGATATTTTTATTTTGCTTCTTAGACACTTAATCCTTGTCAAAAAATTACAACAAACATATTTCATATATTCGTGTTCAGCGGTGAAGTGGGACGAACAATATGATGTGTAAGCGTAGAAAAGAGAAGTTAGCGGATAAAATCGTTTACAAATAAATTTTATAAGCTAAATATATTATCGATTTCAATTTTTATGTTTTCCAGTTTACATAAAGTATAATTCTAAGCTAAAATAATGTACAACGCAGAGGAAATAGCGCGTAAGCCATGGCAAGTTACTTGCATTACAAACAATAAGGATTTTGTTTTAAATTATTAAGCAATCATAATAATTCTCACTGTTTATGAGCGACTTTAGTTTTACTACGCTTCAAATTTATTACCCATAGTCGAACCATAAATTTTAAATATATCATTTATATTGATTTACGTATAATTGTTTTAATAATCCACTGCGACATTCTCTTGAATATTATTACTTGAGTTTATACCATGTGAATAAATAATAAGTGCTATTCTATATTTGTTATTCTATTATAGATTTTATTTTTTTAGGAATGGCATAGCAAAAATGTGCTTAATTAACTATTTATTCGACACAAAATACATATAGGAATTGTTGAGGCACGCATGCTTTGAACACATGCATGTTTCAATAACTCATATACGTATTAGGTAGCTTAGGTTAGCTCAGATAGGTCGCGATTTTTGCACAAAACAAGCGACAGCCCAAGCCGAGGTGTGCCGTGCACCCTTGAGTTAGTCGCCCAAACATCCCAAATCGGCTGAGTGCCTTCAACGGTCGCCTCAGTAGTTCGGTGAAGCTGTAAAGACCTTTCTAGTTCAATAGCGTTTTCATTTCGAAAAAAAAAAAATGTTTAATAATAAGACTGCCCAAAACATTCCAATATATCATGTCACCCTACTGTTTTATATGCACGATTTTTATTTTAGAGAAAGAATCTCCACTCAATTAGAACTGAGTGAAATTACTAGTAAATCATTTGTTACACGTGTTCGTCTTGATTTTTAATTAAAAAGTAATATCTCCGATTCCTTTCAAAACCATTTAAGTGATATCATGTTCAGAAGTTAGATAATTTGATCATAGATATGATGATCTATTCTATAATAACTTGATTCCGGCATGGCGAAGTGGTGAACATGTTTTATTTGTCGGAAATATAGACCGAAATGTAGTTAAGTACATAATTAATTTTAAATATTAAAAATGGTGTTACTCGCTTTCGTAGGAAGTGCACTTCTCATTCCCTGCACGGTGCTCTCTGGGTGCTGCTAAACAACAATAAATATTTGGTCACTGTACAGTTCCACATAAACTGAACCTCGCAGCTACAAATAGAGTAATCAATGAAACGACGATAATAAAAGGTTTATAATATTTTTTTTTTTATAATAATATATTTAATAAGTCCTAATTTTATGGTAATATTTTCCAGCGTAACATAAAGTGCCGAATGTTCTAATATTCACTATTTACAATAAACACTAGCATTAATTTAGTCTATAAAAATATAACAGAATAATTTCCATACCATAGTGATCAATCACATCTTAATCGCAAATAGTATTAAAACGCGAATGTGTGTTCGATTGTTTGTTACATGACATTTTGAGTATTGTTCTCGTTAATCTTCTCGTCTCGTCTCTTTCTCGTCATCTATTAAACTAAAACGTTTTTTCCATCGCATTAAATTTTTCGTCCGTGTTGTATTACAGCCGGCCGCAGAGTAGGGGTAAACTGAAAGGCGGTTGGCAGTAGCCAACATCAATATGACAACGCTCATGGTTCACATCCAATGATACTATGAAGGTGGTAGAGCCACGCTGAAGCTATTACTGGTTTCAGCATGAATGAGTTGGCTTGCCCGAGGTAGTACCACCCTTTCACAGAAAACCGACGTGAAGTAACAGTGCTTGCATTGTTGCGTTTCGTTCGGGCAGTTAAAGCGCCGGAGGCCCACCTTTCCTGCCCTCGCCTCTCCCTCCTCTTCTCCTTACCAATTCCCCCCAAACACAGGCTGGCAACGCACTTACGACTCCACTGGTGTTGCAATTGTTTATGGACGGCGGTGATCACTTAACATCAGGCGACCCGTCTGTTTGTTTGCCTCCTAAGCACAATGTCGAAGTTTTTTTTTATCATGATAAATGTCCACTTACTAAAGTTAGTATAATTTTTTGTCGAAATTGTTTAAGGAGATTGTGGAAAGAAGACGGGTGGGGAAGGAAGTATAATTTTTTGTCAAAATTGTTCGAGGAGATTGTGGAAAGAAGACGGGTGGGGAAGGATGAAACGATGGTGCGATGGAGGCAGGACCTGGCGGACGCGCGGTATTGACTATGTGGAGTAGCTAATTTAAAAAGTTACACGAATAATATTAAACGAAAAATAAAGAATTTAATTTAAAGTTAATGAACATAAAAAAAATATAGTTAAATTGATTAACTTCGTGAGCAAGCATAATTAAGTAATTGTGTAAAGTCTTATACAATGTAAACAATTCACAAACTTCGTGAAGTAAGTTTTACAACTGAGCAGAGAAGACGCTAGTTTCATCGTTGCACGTACTGATGATTTTAGAACACAGGCAGAATTTTTATATCTGTGTCCGTGAATTACGAAGGCTACAGCCGAAGGGTGCAAAAAATGCAACACTTTACTTATAATTATATTTTAATCAATTTAATTATTATTAGAGAGGTGACGACTGATCGATATTAGAATCTGAAGTGTCCTCTTGATGCGCGATGCCTCAGTCGTAAACTAAAATGTGCTGAGCAAGGGCTCAGCGCCTCGGGCTTAGATGTTGTCGCAACAGCGGACAGCGGGTTGCACGTGCTGCAGCGTCCACTCTTTAGGCTTAGGTGATTATCTGGATCATCGCCTAGTTATCGATCTAAGCGGCACGTGGATTTGTAACCGTGTGTCAAATGTCTGGTTACCCTAACATACATGCTATGCTCATTGATATACAAGAACCCAACATGCACATTTAACGTCTCACAGCCGACACACAAAAATGAGTGCAGTTTTCGATTATTCAGTTATTTCAAATAGTCTCGCTTTGCTTGCATTCTTGTAAAAATTACTTTAAACCATTCAGGCACGGTTGAATTTGCAAAATAATAAGTTTATCGCATAACTATAACCACGATGTTAGGAAGATTTTATGTTTTGAGCGCTACTTTTACTCGAGACTGTGTGTCTTGGGCTTTTATATTTACCTGATTAGGCCTCCCTCGGCAGCGGCTCAAGCCTAGGTTCGATCCCTCGGTGTGGAGCCCTTCAGTGCGTTGCTTGCGCGATACGGTGACACAAAATATACATCACTGCTACAACACTACACGATCACCCCCACACACGTGCACGCTACACGCTTACACATGAAAGTGGAAGGGTTTACTTTTTTTCCTTTATCCAACTGAAAAATCTCCAAATTTTCCGATAATAAATATATGGAGGAGTTGTTGAGGCGTATATGATTGGTACACATACACGTTTCAACAATTCATACATACATGAATAGTTAGCTAGGTTAGCTAAGATAGGTCACGATTTTGCATGCAACAAGCAACAGCCGAGCCAAGGTGTGCCGTGCACCCTTAAGCTGGTTGCCAAAATAAAATCGGCTGAGTGCCTTAAGCGTTCGCCTAAGTAGTCCGGTGAAGCTGTTAAGACCTTGCTAGGTCAATAGCGTAGTCAGTTCGAGAAAAAAAATGGTTTTATGTGTCAATGGCTATCCTTTATAATTCACGATTTTAAATTAAATGGTCCCGCGGGGTTTAAAAAAAGAAATATTTGTATGCATTTTGTACTCTTGTTTTATTCATTTTCTTTTCGTTCCTGTGCTGTTATTTTTATAGAAGGTTAACGCTTATGTACAAAATTATTTCATTATTATTTAAATGATTCTGTTGGGTGAAATGTTTCTTTTAAATATAGTCAGGCCACTAGGATGTAAACTACATCATTATCATTATATATTACAAAATAAAGTCCTCTGCCACGTCTGTCTGTCTGTTCGCGATAAACTCAAAAACTACTGGACGGATTTTCATGCGGTTTTCCCCAGTAGATAAAGTGATTAATGAGGAAGGCCGAGATATATAATTTGTTAATGTGTTTTTTATTAGGGGGGCTATTAGGGGCGACTATGGCCGCCATATCAGTAGATTAATATATTTTCAAATGTTGCATTGTTTGGCATTTTTCCTAAAGAACACTCAGAAATTTTAATAGAAACTAGGTATGAATAGTTTATGTTATTACTTGCAATTAATAATCAAATAACACCAGAGAAACCGCGATCAGTATTTCATTATACATGATCAAAAACGTCGTTAATACAATAAAATCGAATATAAGGTAGCGCCAAAATATTCCATGAAATTTGCTACCATTATTTACGGCTATAGGATTTTACGTGACAATATTAAAATCGTACTATTAAATCAAAATAAAATACAAAAGTAATTTCATTTTAAAGAATCTAATTGAAGTCATTACGATGAAGTTGTTTTTACGTAAATGATAAAAGTAATTTAGAAAAATTAAAAGATTGATATTAAAGCGTGGTTCAAATATAAACGTCATTATTAAATTGCATAAATATTTAACAAATAGGCACTTGGAATTTTTGCGGGATTTTGGTCTGTCGTGTAGTGCACTTTATATTTCATTCATAATCTTCTGTTATTTGACTCTAAATTTTGTAAAATTGGTAGCGTTTTTGCGTAATACGGTTCGGTTATTGTGTATAAGTGAAGTTTATGTAAAATAATACCACGGACCATGAATTCTGAAATGATAAAAAAACTCCCTGGAAAGTTTTAACAAGGGAGCTACCATCTTGTTGGAACATATAAATAATCACACGACGCTTATTGTGTACAATGTGTTGCAATCTTTAATGAAACAAAACATTGACACTGGCAAATGCTTCTACGGAGCCAAAACAAGAAGAATCTATGACAATCTATAGGCATTTGTTTCCTAAGGATTTAAGGTAAATGAATTTCACTGTGATAAGTTTATAAAGATGCAAATTTAACAGAAAATTATTAAATATATTATCTAACTAGTAGATCAGTACTTATTATAATTTTGTTTATTAAGAGATGACCACAATAAAGTAAAAAATTAAAAATGCGCTATGGTTGTTAAACGGCCAAAACCTAAATATTTCTGCTACTTTTGCACGTCGTCTTGGTCTTATAGGATAAGTTTTTAGTTTCGATTCGACGTACCGATAGCATCTTACACGTTTTTTAAATAATGTATAAATTTGAAGTGTTCCGATGTCTCAATTCAAATTAATCAAAACAGATGACGCGTGTAGTATTTGTCCAAGTGAAAGAATGTTATAATTGTGTATTATTATTATATACGCAGGTGATTACTGTAAGCAACAGATCGAAAATATGTATCTAATTATAATGATTTTGTTTTGTGACACGCTAAATTTATCGATACTTACACGTATTACTTATTTATGCTACGACTATATAATTTTGATACTGGACAACAAAATGAACATTACTGTCAGGAAAATCGTGATAATATTCTAGCTGCATATATTAATGAAAAGATACGGTATAGCACAAGTATACATATTTGAAAATATTTAAAGTCATTAATGGTATTCTTATTTTTAAATAAGAATCACATTAGTAAATTTAGAATGTAGTATCTATACTTATAGAAATACCAAACGACTATCAATACTCCGTCATCCTTAACACTCTCACTTATATACTATGTAATTATTATAAAAACATTTAGCGCCACCGAAATCCAGCAATACTCAAGCTTCAATTTGTTTACAACACGTTAGAGAGAATGTATGCGATGTAGTAGATAATCCCGGACTCCGATTCGTGCTGCCGTGCGGGTCGGACGAGTGCGTAGTGCTCTTTCGATGTGAATTTTTTGTTCGTGTTTTCGTTCGATTATTTGATCAAGTGTTCGCGGCTTGTTTACGCGTTCGTGTATTCACATTGAAAGTTCGGTATTTCGTACGTTTCGTCGCGTTTTTGCGGTCTTGTTTCCCTTCTTGGGACTTGATTGCAGGCGTTCTTTTCAGAACGTAGCAAACTGCACTTTTCGATGCAATTCTAATCGCACTTTTTAGTGCGTTCTGCGTGTTCTCCGTGTGCTGCGTGTCGCCGGTTCGCGTTCCAAGAGTTCGGCGCTTCGTGCTTCGCTCCGTGGTTCGAGCTCTGTGTCGTCGCGCAGTCGAAGAAAGAAGTGTTAGGGCCTCTCCTTAGGCACTGTAGGTCCCCTGTGAGGCATTGCACTTCGCCCACAGTTTCCTTTTGGTCCGGACTCCGGAGTTCGTTAAATTGAAAAGGCGCGCCCCCCTGCCCCTCTGGCAGGGAGGTTTCACATGTCTTCCCCCGCCCCGCACCCCTCCTCAAGCCCCGATATGGCCAATCTGAAATCCGAACAGCGCGAGTTCGCGCGCTTTCGGAAGTTCGATTCGAAGTTATGTCCGGACATAATTACTGAGTACGACCGCTTCTGTAGAGAAGCGGACGACTACTTTCAGGGCGGTCCAGTGCCGTCACTCGTTTCTGCCGTGGAAGAGGACCTTGGTAGGAGCTCTTTCGCGACACTCCTGAAGGACCCTCAGCCCTCCGGGAGTACCGCCCCTGCCTCGATCTCTTCTCGTTCTTCGGACGAGGAATGCTCCGATATGGAGCAAGACCCCCCCGCCGGGAACGACGGCTTCACCGTCGTCTCTCGGAAGTACAAGCCGCGCAAGAAGCGCCCAAACTCTTCCTTCGACACCGAAGGCCCTAAGCCTTTGAAATTATCTAACGTCGATGGCGCGAAAGTGCCAAAGACGTCGTCCACGCCCTCTGTACCGGCTCCCTCGAAAGCTGCGTGTCCCGCAGCTTTGAGTAAGAAGCCCCGTCCCCCTCCACCCGTCACGATCCAAGACAAGGCGTCCTGGCTCGATATTTCTGATCTGAAGGAGGCAGAGATCCCATTAGCCTCTGCCGTGAGTACCTGAACGGGTATACAGGTAAAGGTTAACATCTCTGACTCACATCGCGATCTTACGCGCCTTCTGCGCGCTAAGAAAATTGCCTTTTTCACATATGCGCTCGAAGAAGAGCGCATGTTACGCGTAGTAATACGCAGAGTCCCCGCCCAGATTCTCATAGACGATATCTACGAAGACCTCCGGGAACATAAGTTCCCAGTCAAAGAGGTCCATCGCATGCGATCTTATCGTAACAAAGCGCCCTATGACATGGTGCTTGTCATTTTCGACCGCACCATAGAGGGCAAGAAAATCTTCTCGCTCTCGACCCTCTGCGGCCTCTCCGGCTCACCGTAGAGCCGCCGCGCAAAACGTCCGTACCCTCGCAGTGTCATAACTGTCAGGAGTACGGACACTCCGCACTTAATTGTCACCTGAAACCCAGGTGCGTTAAGTGCCTAGGCGAACACTCCACTTCGGAGTGTTCGCGCACCAAAGGCTCGCTCGATCCTCCGAGTTGCGTCTTGTGCCGCGGCGTGGGTCATACCGCGAATTATCGCGGTTGTCCCCGCGCCCCGCGCTCAAGACAGCCCCGATACGCTAGGTAGGTTTCGCTTGCTGCCGTGCCGCCCCTTTACATTGTATATTCGATCTCTTTCTTTTATTTTTCTGTGGCTGGCCACATCGCGAATTCCTATCCCGTGCGTCACGGGCAGAGAGCTATCGTTTCTGTACCCGCACACTATTTGTTCGCGTTTTCTTGGTAATGTCTTTGTTCGAGGCCACCCGGGTGGACGCAAAGATTTTGCTGTCGCGATACAGTACACACCACATCGATTTCACACATACATAGTTAATCAGACATGCACCTTACACACCTGGTGGAAGTGTTTACTTTTTTCCCTTATCGATCTGAATCGAGTAGATTTAGTTTATCTCTTTTCGAATTACATGTTGTGTTGTTGTATCATGCAATTTCTAATTGTATGATCCAAAAACGGATACATGTATTAGCTTAGCATAGTTTAGCTAGGATAGATCTGGTTTTTCTAGGTAACAGCCAAGCCGAGGTGTGCCGGGCACCCTTGAGCTAGTTACCAAAATAAAATCGGCTGAGTGCCTTAAGCGCTCGCCTTAGTAGTCCGGTGAAGCTGTAAAGGCCAAAGAATTAAGGTCAATAGCGTAGTCAGTTCGAGAAAAAAAAAAGTAGATAATCCCATCAAACTTTGATAGTAAACATTTTTTTTTTTTATATCTTTTTTTTTTTTATCTGACAAGACTATTGACCCAGCAAGGTCTTAACAGCTTCACTGGACTACAATAAACATTTTAACTATTTAATTTAAATTCTTGTAATCAAATTCATGTACATTTATAAGACTTATTGATATTGATTGTTGAATTGTGCTATTAAATAAACTTCAGTATTGAGTGTAATGGACGGAATTGTTAAAACAATTATACAATAAAAAAAGAATGTGGTGTCGTGGGACACCAGGTAGGAACGAAGTTCGTTCGGCTAATGTAGAATAGACAAAATTTGCAAAAAAAAAAATCGTGCTCACTTTTATGTAATTGTAATTCAAATTATCAATTAAAATAACAAAATATGACTCATTTTTGTTTGACAATATAAAATTACATAGAAATAGAAATAATTACAAAAAAGGAGAAAGGTATTATACACTACTCGCTTGTGTATATAACTGCCGCGCCTGCGCACGTCTCATTTAACGATTTTAATCCACGCACTTTTCGTTACGGTTTTACTATCACATTTTTTTCATTTCGGTTCACTTCATTCCAAAAATACATATTGCATATTTGACATATTTTAACAATGAAAAAACAGAATGTATCGTAAAGACACTTTTGTATTACAGGGAAACATTTTAATTTAAAAAGTACAGACAATACCAAGGGCAGCCGGGCCCGACGTTGCTTAAATTTAGACGAGAACCGGTGTTTGTACGACCCTCTACGCGATACAATGTAAACTTTCACCATTTTTCGTAACACAAAATCAAAAATATCAGGATCAATGTTGGTATATACATCGTGCAATTTGGTCAGCGTGTTCTAGCAACATTATTAAATTGTTGGCAGTTTGCATCTGTTGTTTGACATTATTTGGCACTATGTGTTGACTTTATGACAATTTGTAACTATTTTATTTAGTTTGTCTATGATCTGACAATTCTTGTCTACGCTAAGTTTGGCAGCTGCCAGCTGGAGAAAAATGAACTGAAAATTCACAAAATTTTGTTTTATTTTATCTGAATGATGCGCTTTTATTGAATTCTAAGGCAATTATATTCTATTTTATTTTTTCATATAACATTGTTGTAACAAAATGGCTTCCCGTGGTGGTATTATGGTTACTGGAACGAACGGGGCAGATTACGAACATCGTGAAAAAGTCGCAGCACAGTACCAAATTAGGTAAGTTTTCACCTGCATTCGCCCCGTAGAAGAAACTATTTTATTCTAGAACGGTCTATTTCGGTGTATAATGTTCAGGTTGGTGACAATATGACTTGAAGCTGGTTCCGTCAAAGTATTTTTAGCTGAAAGCGATCGATAGCGAATTATGTTACGCGCCAATTATTTGAATATGTTCATGGTTGAGGCTACTATTTACGTTAATGTTTAGTCTGTAAATTGTATACAGTTATTTTGAACATTATACTCGTTTATGAAATTCTAAAGACTCGTACTTGCAAGTTATAATGTCGTGTGAAATGAAAAACTTTCAAATATATTAATACAGCTGAAGATTACTTAAAAAAATATAACTAACAATTTAATCATACATAGTTTTTCTTACAGTATTTTTTCCAGTGGTAATGCCTTACATGAACATTAATAAAAAAATTATTCATATTCATTCAACAAGACTCAAAGAGATTACAGATTTAATATTTTTTAACAATATTATCCGTCTACTTTTACACTGTCTTTATTGAGTCTCTAAAAAGTATGGAAAACTACATTGTATTCACAAACTTTGTTTAGTTTGCTTAAAATATCTTAAAGGTTAAAGTGTTTTATATTTACCAGAGATATGTCTGATAACCAATAATATAAGAAAGGATAATGTTGAAAGATTATTAGGAATTACATTAAAAAATTGTCAAGTTCATTTATATTAAGTTCAATTCCGTACTGAAAAAGATTTTAACTCTTCATGCATAATAAACATTATTAAATAAAATGTCTTTTATTTAAAATTTCAGTGCCTTGAACAAATCACGACTTAAGTACTGTGTATTTTTCCACCACATACTCTTCCTTTTGATGCTGGCCAAACTCTCCGCTGATATCTTGGATAAGCTTGACATTTTCATATTGGAAATTGAAGAGTTGCAAATACCCCAGGTAAATTAAAACCATGATTTATAAATTGGGATTTATATCTAGATTATATATAGTTATTAGTTGATTTTATAAAACTTGCTGAACTTTGATTTGGGACAAGAAAGTAGTGATCATTTTCTAGGACTTGTATGTTGTACAGTTAAATGCAATTTTATCTTATCACATATTAGTAAAAGTATGGCTTCCATATGTGAAATATAATTTACAAATAGCAGCTAGTTTTGAGAGATTATAATAATGAGAGCTATCATTATAATGTAGACAGTAAACATAACAAGCAGAAAGCTTCAAGATAGCTTAATGTATGTTAGGTCATTTTGATGTTCTAGTCAAAACCAAAATATCCTTTATTCAATTTAGGCCCTGAGGTTTCATAAGTATGAAAGGGCCACCCTAGTACCCAAAGAAGACAATGTTACAAGTTGTCATATTTTATGCATAGTTGGCATAAATATTCTAAATCGGCTGAGTGCCTTTAGTGCTCGCTTCAATCGTTCAGTGAAGCTGTGAAGACCATTCCAGGTCAACAGTGTTTTGATTTCGAAAAAAAAGCACAAATATTCAAAAATATAGGAGTGGCAGTGAGTTAATATAATAATAAACAATTTTAAATGATACTTTTATTATTTTACATTTATTGTGTTTTTATAAAATAAAAGATATTGAGTTTCTTGCAAAAAAATTTTGGGAATGATAAGTGCCTTCTCAGAGCCTTATTTCTTATTTAATGTATAAATAAAATATTGTTGACATATCCCTAGAAAACCTTTTATCAATTGATATGTATTAAAATAAAATGACCCATATGTTCAAAATTATATTTTTTATGACAGATATATGTAAGACATAATGTACAGTTCTCACCAGTCTTTTTTACTTCTCCGAAGATAATTACAAATAACTCAAATGTAGATATAAATACATATTATATTATGAACCATTGAGACAATTTAAGGATAAATAAATGTCAATTGTAGATTCCTATAATCATAAATCAACTATATTATGCTTAATCTGCATTTTATGGCTATGTTCAGTATCTTTAATAAACTTGATAAGGGCTGTAAGAATGATTAGTTGTATAGAGATTAAAAATGTAGGAGTGCTCTTCCAGTACTAAAACTTGGACCATAAAGAAAAAAAGTTTATTCAATTTTTTTATTGATAAAACTAGCTCCTTAATAGCTACAAAATGCTGAGAAATAGAGGAGGGATATGTTCCTAACTATTTCGCCTCTGCTTATTTATATATAACTATGCCCGTGACTTAGTCCCTCTGGAACCGTATATAAAGAACACTGATTAATAAAGTCATCTGAATGTATTAAGTTCATTTACTTATCTATGCTTCTGAAAATGATTTCAAATATAATACATTGAAATGTATTTTATTACTGATTTTTAGACTCCTAGATACTCTTAGATACATTCTTTTATGTATAGATAGATAAATTTTGATACAAAGTATAAAGGAAATCTTTATAAATTTGGTTGTTGTAATACTCCAGATAGCTGAAGGTTAGTGTATGCTTTGATGTCTCCAAAAAATTATTGATACAAATGAAGTGAGTGTGTATATAATTTTCTGCCATCAATTTGCTCTTTATGAATAATTTGTTATATTAAAGAAAAAATTGGATAAATTTGCAGCCACTTTGGTGGGAGTACATCTGGAGTCTGTCACTCTTGCTCTCATTCTTTGGATTGTCGGCTATCAAACGGAATAATGTTCGTCATTTGAGGCGCTACATGTATGGGATATCAGCTCTAGGTTTATGCCCATTACTGTACTGCATATTGTACTATTGCGGTGATGTCTGGAGGTACCTATCTACAGATGAAGAATACGAAGACAGTTCTGAAGTGGAAATTGAAATGTGGCAGGTTAGTGTCTTGTTTTTGAAATTATCAATTTGTGTAGTCAGGTAGAGTCAATCATACTCTTTTTGTGTAGAAAGAATATACATTAAACTGAACTGTACAAGGTATTTCAGTGAACACCTTCGCAACACTACCTGTCAATGTACCAGCAATTGATGGAAAATATATTAGATTGTGTGAAAGTGAACACCACTTTCTTAATGAGAACATCCTGTTATTTGGACAATTCCAATTGTTAAATAATAATTAATGGAACATTATTTCAATGCATGGTATTCATTTTATAGAATATGAAGAGTATCATAAAATGTCCACTGAATTAATATGAAATTTGTGTTTAACCTATGTAAGTTCAAAATTTCTATGATTGAAAAGAGTTCTATTTGTTTATATTAATAATAGGTTAGTGAAAAACTGTTGAGACTGACTTTAGATTCAATTTTGAACACTTCAATTCAACTAAATATTATACATACTTTTACTTTCGGTCCTTTAATCATCTATTAGAATATGCATTGATCATTCTAATACATTTATTAGTTTAAGAGTTATGAAATTTAATTTTTTTTTTTTAAGGAACTAGTGATACATATGAACTTATAATATAATATTTCTTTACAATTCTCTTCATATTTTTATAGTAATTTAAATATGTAAAAAGGTTTAAACACAACCTTAATTTATTAGAACCTTGATAAATTAACAACTTTTGTTACTTCAAAGATACCCTAATAATTCCCTTCTCTTCAATCTCTAATACATTTGCTAATTAAATATTATCAGAACTCGAAATAATTAATAGTTTTTTCGAAGGTATTTTCCTATATATTTTCATTGTATGTAGGTCTACTTACTAGCTTTATGAAGTAAAAATTCTTTTAGTACATTTGAGTAATTTTGGGTCGGGTCGTCCAGGGTAGTACCACCCCTCTCACAGAAAACCGACATGAAATAACAGTGCTTGCATTGTTGTGTTTCGTCCGGTCAGTGACAGCGCCGAAGGCCCACCTCCCTTCCTGTTTCCTTCTTTCCTTTTTCTTCCCCTCCCCTCTCCCATATACAGGCTGGCAACGCACTTGCGACTTCCCTGACGTCGCTATTGTCTATGGACGGTGGTGATCACTTAACTTCACGTGACCCACCAGTTCGTTTGCCTCCTTTGATGTAAAAAAAAGTATTAGTCCTTTTGTCAAGTCGAAATCTCTATAATTCCAATTTTTTCATGTTGCCTTTGGTTTTTACTTGGAGTAGTTCCACTGTATATAGTTTTTATTCTGTTTAATATTTTCTTTTCAGGGATATCCGTATGGGTTGCTGTGGTATGCATTCGTACTCCTCGCTTCCCAGATACACTTCTTCCAGTTGTATTTTTCATACAATTTGCTTAAAGCTTGGCGAGCAAGGGGAGCGTTAAGGAAAAGTGATTAATTATCAATCAATATATGATCTAATTACAGAATAATTGCGAGAAGACAAATGAATTACCGAACAACCACTAAGTGTGTAGTGTATATATTAATGTGTAATTTTACAGATATTTAGCTATATCTATACATGTTATCTATTTAGGCTCATCTATGAAACAGTTGAATGTATTTGGACATATTTGTATTTTTTGTAAGAGGTGTTTTCTGTGTACTTTATAAGTTATATCACTACATTTTATCCGAGTTAGGAAGGAGGATAAAACTCTACAAAGGTATCTTGAATTGGGTAAAAGGGTCTTAAAGGAAGACAGTGACAAAATTGCAATAAAAAAATAAAAAAGATCCTTCAAAATTAATTAAGACATAACATGAAAACTTTGCAATATCAAATTCGTTTATTATCAATTTTGGTAAAACCTAAAAACTTGTACACAATTTTGTATTGTTAAAACTCAGTAGTTTTAATTATTTATATATATATAATTAATATTCATAGTTTTGGCTAAATAATATTATTATTTTGTTATGTAGTAAAAACTATGACTTGTTAAGTCTTTAAAAATTAGAATCACCAATACAGATGCAAATAAAATTTTAAGGAATGTACTCTGTCCAGTAACAACGTCGCTACGTTATTCTTACAAGAAAATAATTATGCAAAGATGAAGGTAATATTTACATACTTAGTTCATACTTTGAAAATTATTATTTTTTTATTGTGGTAACATAAAAACAAAAAAATGCTCAAAATGAAGATTTTCAGTTCGTAATTCATGTGTATGAGTCTAATTCTGCTGCATAATTTATAAATGCAGTAAAGAACATGTTAACGGCTTCCATAAAAGTGCGGTCAAATTAAATTTTTTATTCGTGGTTGCCTATAGTTCTTTACGCAAATATATAGATCAATATATAGATGTATATATACTAATTTTTACGTACTGAATTGAAGGCAACCACAAATAAAATTTTCAGTTATACCGCACTTTTCTGAAACCCGTTAACATGTTATTTACTGCATTTATAAATTTCGCGGCAGAATTGATCTGTTTAAATGAAACCACTGCCGTTTCTGTATGGGATCTGAACGAGCTTGCCCTTTGGAAATAAAAAAAATAGTCCTTTGTGACGACATTTTTTTTCTTGTGAAATTTACCTAAGTATAAGAAAAATATGGATTTGTGAGTTTACACCCTGGTGTATTTTTGAGGTGAAATATTATTTTATATCATTATGCGTACAATTTTTGAGAAAACGTTTTGTGATGGTTTAGGTGAAAGTATATTTCTGAAAATGAAAAGTTAGATTATAAAGTATATGGAGCCCATACATATGAATATATGAAAGTAGACCTCGTGAGGCTCAGGTCATTAGACCGTTGGCAGTATAAGCTGATTTAAAACCTGAACAATAGTACCTCATGTATCGTAAAATACATTTTTTATATAAGTCGTAACTATTTTAAAATTATTTTTTCCTTTGTAAGAACTTTTGTTACTAAACACTGAAATATGCGATGGCGTGGAGTAAAAAAAAACATGACTGCCATTTTGAGGTCGGGGTCTTAAAAAATCAGCCGATGGGTTAAGCCTCAGTGGATTTGTTAAATCTTGAAATTTGTTTCTGCGTTTTCGGTTTTAATTGGTTCGGCCTAAAAAGAGGCCTCTTTACTATTGTATATGTATTTATTAGATGTTAAATGAATAGAATCCAGAAATAACTCAAGACATATAAATAACTTTGTATGATATGGAATGGTAACACTTAGCGAATAATATCTTCATGTATATTTTAGATACGTGTTGTAGATTCAATAATTATTATTATTTATGAAGCTACCGAGGGTACAGATGAGGAGTACGTACCAACTTCGTATATTATTTAAGAGATTCAAAGTATTTTGTTTATATACTGTTTTAAATTGAGGCCACCGTCTTTTCATATATTTATGTTTTTTTGTAATTATCTTCATGCCATAATTTTTAAATTAATTATTGCCAATTTTATCATACTTATGACTTCAGACTAGTGATTTGACACATTGCCGCCATTTTTGCACTATACTGACAACTTCATGTTATAGCTTTTTGATTCGTTACGTCAATTTTATCATTGTAGGACCCTACTAAATGATAGCCATCTTGGTTGGTTATATAATATACTATTTATATAATTAAAAAATAACAGTGTCAATGGAATCTGAAAATAAATAGGCTTTAAGCATCTATGTAGAATTCTGTAGCAAATGTGCTTTGCCGATATGTTGTTGAGTTTTTACGTGATGGACCCTTAAATGAACTGATGATTCATTAATTAATATATAGACCACTAACTCCATACTAATAGTTATAATTCATAAATTAATATATTAACGTTATTATGTCGTATGTTGTTAACTTCGCACTAGTTTTCGATAGATTAATGCCATGTTGTTCATATACTGTTAACTTCAGGCTAAACGTTTTTGGCATTTTAGCCGAACTACATTGTAGTCCGGTGAAGCTGTTAAGACCTTACTGGGTCAATAGCGTAGTTATTTCGAAAAAAAAGGCATTTTAGCGCCAATTTAGACATTTTGTTCAAAGACTATTTATGCGTGTATTCTTTATCTGTACCCTGCATTGTGAAGCACAAATGACATTTTGTAATGTGTAATAATATTTGTTCTGTTTATTGTAGTTTTACCGTTTTTATTCGTTGTTATATTTTGTGTCTATGCTTAGAGTCTGATATACATTTGAAGACCTATCCAATACGGTTTAAGTTTTCATTAGCTTTGATACACCGCCTCTCGGCGTGTCTGATGAAAACGCGATGGGAGTAAAACTATAAAACTTTAATTTGGAAAGTATAAGACGCACACATTACCTCAATAGAAGTGTACTTTGTCACCCATTGTAACTAACACACTGGTAATGAATGACGCGTTCAATGGAATGAAAATAAATGATTTGATATAAAAATATCAATAAAAACCATTACAGAAAAAAAAGTGAAAGCTTGTCATAATGTTGCCATAATAAAAAGCCTGTGTTAACGTAAACCGTTTAAAATGGTGGTAAAAATACCAAATTAATGAGCATTGCCCGATAGTACGTGTCGATTTCACGGTGCCCTTTTTATCATTCGTGTACTGTAGTGATAGTTTGGAATGGTTTACTTTTTCTAGTTAGTTGTAATCAGAAGTCACCGTTTCGCGGTGCCAGTTTTGTTAAGAAATAGTTGCATACACTGTTATACTTTTCTTTTTTTTTTTTTGTTAAATTTATGATTTGCGCAGATTATTTATATTAGTTTGTCTTGCACAGAGTATAAAGACGCATAAAATTGTGATATCACTTGTCATTTTGGTTCGGCGGCCACTGACAATATGTGATTTAAGCAAGATAAATATTTTTGAATTGAATTATTAAAGTATATTATTGATTGAAGAGTTTCAGTAACTGACAGTTATCAATGACGTAATATTAGTTTTTTCTGCTTCGTTATGGCGAATTAGGCTATTTCCTCCATGTTAAGTGTTGTGAAAAATACGCGTTTTAGGCGTAATCTTACGGCAGTAACTATTGAGACTTAGAGGCACCTCAATGTAGATGAGATATATCTTCAAGTATTTTAATAAATGTTGTAAGGCGTTGTTCCCAACTCGTTAACTCCTTTTTGTTGATTCTGTTTTGTACTTGAGAATAAAATCTATATATTTGTTTAAAAATTACTAGAATTATTAGCTACTAATTTGTTACTGACAATTTTTTTAAAGTGGCTTAATTCAGCCGCAATGTTGGCAATATCATAAAGCGAGTGGTGTAAACTTGAAGAGTATAGGAGTGTTAATTACGGTTATTGTAAATAAACTGATTTATAGTTCACAATTTTTATAAATGACGTTGTTTTCCTATGGATATTGTTTTTTAAATAATAAAGATTTTTTTAACGAAACTGCTTTGTTTTATCTCTTGGGTAATAACTGAGTTTGGTTCTTTTTTTTCGAACTGACTACGCTATTGACCTAGCAAGGTCTTAACACATTCACCGAACTACTAAGGCGAGCGCTTAAAGCACTCAGCCGATTTTATTTGGGCAACTAGGTCAAGGGTGCACGGCACACCTCGTTGCCTGTTACATGCAAACTCGCGACCTATCTCAGCCAACCAAGCTAACTATTCATATATGTTTGAGTTGTTGAGACGCATATGTGTACCAAGCATACACGCCTCAACAACCCCTCCATATATTTTTTTATCGGAAAATTAGAGTTTTTTTCAGTTCGATAAGGGAAAAAAATAAAACCCTTCCACTTCCATGTGTAAGCGTGTAGCGTGCACGTGTGTGGGGGTGATCGTGTAGTGTTATAGCAGTGATGTATATTTTTGTGTCATTGTATCGCGCAAGTAACGCACTCAAGGGCTCCCTGCCGAGGGATCGAACCTAGACTTGAGCCGCTGCCGAGGCGTGCCTAATCTGCGTTTGGGTTTTTTCCCTACCCAACGATAATTAAGTTCAGAAATAGTTATGTAGTGAAATAATTTGACTACAACGACATTGCTGTATACTGTCCTATCTTTGTTAGTTCACTAATCGAGCCAGAACTTGATTTGATGGTAACAACCGTACATATGCTAATAAATCTATCAGTAATTGTCTTGGGTTGTTAAGTTTAAGCATTATGATGCACATATGAATGTCTAAAAAAAGGTTCAGTATTATACTCGGTAGAAGTGAATCCTTCAAAAAATTATTAAAATATTCATACAATACACAGACACACACATATACAAACATACACAAGTACAATGATCAAACCGGAGAAAGTATTACGTAGTACTATATATATCGAGTAGATCACGACTATTACATACATTGTATAATGTCTCCTCTCTCATTCTCTCACACATAAAATCCTATAGATGTATATATATTTGTCTCTCTTTAACGTCGCTTTTTCGTTTCATCGAATTATAAATAATTACGGGACTAAACAAGTTTTCAGTGAAAGAAAAACCGATAATTCAGAAATTACGATTCATATCGATAACGCATAAAATACCGGTTTTGGAACAAAAATCTAGTATTATGATTACGAGTGTTTTTTTAATAGATCTCGATAATTTTTTTCTTATATATAACTATGTACATCATAAAAATCATCATAATTGCCTTATTAGGGCCTAAACTGAATAAAGTATTTTTGATTTTGATTTTGATTACAGATTTTGTCTTAGTAGGTAGGCAACTAAATAAAAGTGTAATGCGAATGAATAAACACTGTATGGTACATACTTGCAGTTTTTCAAAGTCGATCGATCCTATTCTAAAAATATTGAGGTGGATCGCCAGTAGTTCAAGTTTGAGGACTTCTGGCTTGGAGCGTCCCTATGCCTACTTAATAAGATCTTACTAATAAATTATGAGTGAAGATTTGTTTGGTTGAACGTTCTTATCTCAAGAAATATAAGTCCGATTTGGAAAATTCTTTCAGCTCATTTATCGGGGAAGGCTATAGACTATGTCATCACGCTAATACCCATAGGAGCGGAGCACCAATGAAGATATTTCAAAATTGTATTTTTTCCTTTTGAGAGCTTCCGCTGCGTGTTAGCGTTAGCCAAAAGTAACTATTCCACGCAAACAAAGGGGCAGAAGTCAGTAAAGTATAAGTGAAACAAAATAAAAATTATAAGGCATCATAATTCGTTTTTATTTCCATGGTCGCGCTAAAGTCTGTTTAGTATTCGTCAGCTATATGGACCTCATCGTCCGAGGCTTCATCGGCTGTGGGGGGGCTGCCAGCGTCGGCGCTATCCGGTGTAGTGCGACGCCACTTCGCTCGCCGGTTTTGAAACCAAGTTTTAACCTGGATGACAGAAAATGATTATGTTGATAACGGGCTGATGATTGTTTAGTTCATAACGTGTTCGGACACTGCGTCGATGAACGTAGATTAATATAAAAACGTTCAACGGACTTTGAAATTATTTTATCTAAATAATAACATGAGAACAAAACTATAACCATTCGAATTTTAGTCGCTGCACTGTACAGAACAAAAATACCTTTTAACACAGAATATTATTGAATATGCTGAAGAATTGATTTATAAAAAATAAAGGGAACTCACCTGGCGATCACTAAGTCTGAGCGTAGAAGCGAGAGTTCTTCTCTCATCTGGACTTAAGTACTTGCTCGCGTTGAACCGACGCTCCAATGCCCCGGTTTGAGCTGCTGTAAACCGCACTTGCCCACCTTTCCGTCTGCCACCGAGACCCCACCACGGGTTACAACAGTTTGAAGGCACTGTCAAATAAATAAAGTTTTCAATTAATTTCTTTTCCTTAATTAATCTAATCTTTCAATAAATTAAACTTTCATTTCGCATTCAGGTCCTTGGAAATAGATTTGATGTAATGATTACTTTTTAGCTATTGTCTGATACAATGTTATCTTTTTTTAATAAAGAAAAGGACATCAATAGCATTTTATTAAAATCATGAAAGAGACAGAAATTACTAGTTTATGTCTTGTCATTTCGAATTGAATCATATCTCTGTATTTAATCTATAAAAATATGCCAATGGTATGTATAATCTGTTATGCTTTCCGGATTTGCTGACACCATACATATACTGTAAGGTAAGCTAAGGAGAAACATCTCTGCGTTTGAAATAGTGTCCGTCAAAATGCGTTAAATTATGGTGGCGCTACAGTAGCAACAGGGTTTATAATTGTTCAATTATTTTAATAACTTTTATATAAGTAAGCGCTCACTCAAAAACAATGACAGTTCACAAAAATTCTATGACATTCCACGTTTTCTTAGAACAGTTATTTTAGGTTATATTTACAACATTATTTCGGATTATACGTAATCTTTGCCTATACTAGCATCAGTCTGGAGGCTCTTAAAGCTATCGTTTAGT
The DNA here is from genome assembly GCA_014332785.1 of Antheraea mylitta. NCBI lineage: Eukaryota > Metazoa > Arthropoda > Insecta > Lepidoptera > Saturniidae > Antheraea > Antheraea mylitta. The sequence continues at coordinate 771,431 of JACEII010000050.1, read as the reverse complement.
ACTTAGAGCTGGACATTCTTTCTACATGATATGAGACAGTTCTCCTTTCCTCCTGCCTCAATAGCTGAGACCTTCAAACGTTGTTTATCAAACGACTATCGACGTTCATAAGCAGCACCATTTTTGGTTTAATATGTTATTATATTCGATTCCATTACAACCAGTGGTTGTAGTGAAAGGTAAAAGAGTAAAATCAAAACAAAGATCAAATGTGAACAGTCTTATTATTAGGGTTACCATATATACAAATTTACCAGGACATATCACGTTTTATTTACTTTATCTTTGGATTGTAATCTAAAATTATTTTATGAAAAAAAAAATCTGAAAATTGTATACGTTAAAAAAACAATATTATTATTATAATACTGTATTCTGCTCGTGGCTTCTCTTGCGTTGATGTAGACTCAATATGTAATAATGTATTTTCTGGATAAAAGGTGCTCTTATGTCATTTTATGTGCCTAATTAAGGCATGAAACAGTAGCAAATAAACAACCTCTCATTCGCATTTATAACATATGTTAGGTATGTAGGTACCTATCCTATGCATCTAGGTATGTAGATACTAACGTGGGACAATGTGAAGTGATTAATAATATTATTTAAGATTTACAATTCCGTAGTAGGTACATTAATTTGTACTATCTCTTACGGTTTAGTCTGCGTTTGCGATTTAAACGCACAAAAATGTGTTGGTTAAGACATCACATTACAAATCTTTGAATTTGTCGGCTAATCTATACTATAATATGTATGGAATTACATACAAATCTTCCTCTTAAATAATTCAATTTATTGCTGAAAACTGTATTAAAATTTCTTGAATAGTTTTAAAGATTTAATAACAGACAACGGAAGCGACTTCATTTTTTACTATTTATATATAATTAGTATATCAAAATACAGATATTCTGAAGATAGTGTTTATAATTTTTTTGATGTGAATCATCTATAGGTGCGGATAAACCTGATTTTTGGCGTGGCGACGCGTTGGCATGCGTAACCCACTGTGTGCAAACTCCCTTGCCGCATTGAGCACGCATACTTATAATAATGTAATTTGAGATTCGTTCGATTCGAACAATATCGAGGTTTTACATCTACCAGGTGTCCAGTGATGGCTCAATTTTTTTTAATATCTGGGTTTAAATCTAGGTAAAATAAAATGCTAATTTCTGACAATACTACTTCTAAATTGTATAATCGTTTTAAGTTTTACTCTAATTTAGTTATTTATTTTGTATTAAGTTGTTTTTACGCATCAGAACGATATCTATTATGAATGTACCTAAATGAACCTCAAACTATCAGCTATCAAGAAGTTTTAAAGATAAAATTATTGGTATATTTGAAAATTATGTAGTATTATCATTCACATATCTAGTATTATCAGTTATAAAACCATTTAAGTTGTTTTTTAGACAATTTATAACTTTTTATCAAAATGTATTGGCCCAAATTGTTGTTTTATCATTTTTAGCAGTAAACGATGAGTATTGTAGTGATATATTTGTTCAGTAACAGAATTTTTATATTATACTAGTTGTACTCGTGACTCCGTCTACGTAGAACCTTATGTAAAAAAAAACAGTGACCAATAAAATCATCTGAGTATATTAAGTATATTTATCTACTTTTCTCTCGTACTTAAGTCGCGTCGTCATTAAAATTACAATAACTTTTGATAGATCGAACCAATTTTAATGAAACTAAGACTAAACGTTACCCGAGAATATGAATTTTTGGCTTCATTTCTTGGTGAGGTTTTACCGTGAGCGTAGTACTTAGCGTAGTCCGGTGAAGCTGTTAAGACCTTGATGGGTCAATAGCGTAGTCATTTCGAAAAAAAAAAATAGTACTTTAGCAGTGACGAGAGTTTAAACAAACAAACATTTCTAGATGATGGAAATTTATTTTATTACTTATTTCAAGAAACCTACAACATTTTCTCAAAAATGTAGAAAGTGGAGGGACGTTTGATTTACACTTTTATTATTCGGTACTTCCCCTTCGAACCTGTAATAGGATTATGACGACATATTCCATGACGTTATCGGCACAAAAGTCATGTATGTAAACAAGATTTTTATCACTGAAAATTCACATGTAAAGATAAAATTGTGTTTAATCAGTCCACGTACAAGATTGCGCAGATAACTGTGTTTTTCAAAGTTTTTTTTTCATATTTCACAAAAAAATGAAATTTATACAAACGTATTGATGACACATAATAGAAGTGACAGTTTTATATTACAGAAAAAACATTTTGATTAAAAAAATCGTCAAAAAATCACGCGGTGCCCAGGCGGTCACCATCCTACTACTGACAAACGTTGCTTAACTTCGGTGATCGGATAAAAATTAGTGTTTTCAACACTCTACCCAACACAATGCTTAACCCAACGGGTTTGCCCATACAAAAAGATTAGCCATCAAAATTTCAAAGCTCGCCCATAGGAAGTTTGATTTCAATAATTTATAACTAGTGGTCAATTTTTTACCAAGCTCCATACGATACCCTACAGCTGGTTCGCATTGACTATACCTTAGTTCTCGTCCTATATATTTTCCGACCTAAAGATTATATACCTATATACATATACATTTGGTATATACATATACAATACATTACATACTATATATATACATTTGGTCCGCTAATATTGACTAGGACAGCAGTTGAGGTGGATACTATATTCCTACTATAAAAACGGGCAGTTCGAGCAATCTATAATTTGGGGCTTCGCGAATCATTAAAGACTAAGTTTCAGGAATTCGGTATTTTAACTCTGCCCTCCAAATATATTATTGAGAATCTGATATACTTCCGCAAAAATTTAGATAATCTGGATTTAGTAAAAGACCGACATAATGTAAATACTAGAAATAATAACAAACTGGTCACTCCATATTTTAGGCTGACTAAGACCAGTAATAGTTTTTTTAGGTAATGGTGTTAGATTTTATAACAAAGTACCAAAACACATTACCGACTTGCCAGACAATAAGTTCAAGTGTTATGTCAAACGAGTCTTAATTCATAAAGGCGTGGATCAATATGTGAACGATGGCGACGTCTGGAAGTGAGGCCTCTCTCTGTGCATCCACTAAAAACGAAAACAAATGTAACCTCATCTTTTTTCTATGTTGTAATTATATTTTAAAAAATATATTATGAAAAGATAAACCAGATCGAGTTTCTTGCCGGTTCTTCTCGATGGCTGGGTTGTTTTCCGAACTGGTGGTGGCTTTGACGTTCATAAGTGCCTTTTCAGGGCCTAAATTGAATAAAGAGTATTTTGAATTTGATTTTGATCCTTAAAAGTTAGCTATAAACTTTACTTAGTAAATGTATTTTTGTACAGTTGAGCATACCATGAAGGTCAGAGGTAAGTAGTACAAAATGTGTTCATCAAAATGTATCAAATTTAGATGGCGCTGTTGGAGCCAGAGAAAAGTGAGTGTAATAAATTTGTAGACTTTAATAAAACTAATACTAAATTTTACTCGAGGATACGGTTTATAATTTTCTTGGTTACATCGTGAACGCAGTACTTTAGCAGTGATGCGTGTTCGTACAAACAGACAGACAGTTCTAAAAATGATTGTAATGTGTTTTGTTACTTATTCCTAGACACCTATAACCATTATTTTTTTCAAGAAAATCGAAAAAGTAAAGACGGCAGATTTTTTTTTACTTTGTTTTTGTCAATCAATCTTTCAGATTATTACTGCCATTGTCGCGTAGTCAATAAATAATATTACAAGCGTCGTGCGATCACTTCAATTTTAAGCGTCATGTGTCAATATTCTAACAAGATCGTGGATCCCTTGCTAGAATCTTCCAGGGAGTTTTTGTAGCATCTCAGAATTTCATGCTCCATGGTATTATTTTCCATTCACTTTAATTATGCACGATAAACTAACTATATTACGTAAAACACCACCAAATTTACAAAATATAGAATCCAATAACACAAGATTATGAATAAAATATAAAATCCACTACATGACAGACTAAGATCCCGCCAAAAACTCCACGTTAGATTTACAGTTTTATTATGTATAGATAGTGCAGGAAAAAGTAAAGATATTGTGAGTCAATAGCGATTTTCATTATGCAACCAAAAACCGAATGTCGTTCCATAATCATTTATTTATTGTTAAACGACTTAGAACTTGCGGGTGTTATGATAATGTACTTCTACGTAGGACTTAACATGCGGCGGTTTCGTGAAAGGCTATTTGTTTTTGTCTTATTTTTGAAGTGGAAACGTGAAGTTAAACGTAAGGTAGGGTATATATTTGTGTATGTGTAAGTATGTATAAGTGTATGTCTGGGTCTAGTAGTATATCAAAATGAGCAGATCACTAGTTAAGTATTTATACTACGGGACTTCGCATAGTATATGAGTTTTTTTTTTTTTAAGTTACTACGCAATTGACCCAGCAAGGTCTTAACAGCTTCACCGCGGACTACTAAGGCAAGCGCTTAAGGCACTCAGCCGATTTTATTTTGACAACCATCTCAAGGGTGCACGGCACACCTCGGCTTGGCTGTTGCCTGTTGCATGCAAAATCGCGACCTATCTTAGATAACGTAGCTAACTATTCATATATGTATGAGTTGTTGAAACGTATATGTGTACCAAGCATACACGCCTCAACAACTCCTCCATATATTTATTATAGGAAAATTGAGTTTTTCAGTTCGATAAGGGAAAAAAAAGTAAACCCTCCCAATTTCATGTGTAAGCGTGTAGTCGTGCACGTCTGTGGCGGTGATCGTGTAGTGTTGTAGCGGTGATGTATATTTGTGTATTATCGTATCGCGCAAGCAACGCACTCAAAGGCTCCCTACCGAAGGATCGAACCTAGGCTTGAGCCGCTGCCGTGGGAGGCCTAATCGGATGTGCGGGAGCGAAATTAACCCCCAGACCACGGCGGCGTGATCTGTGGTTATGCGGGCGTGGGCGTGAACACGCTCTGTTTCGAGGGACAGGCTGGTACTAATCGTTCGCTGACGTGATTAAATCAGGAGGGTCGGTAAAAATGCATCGCGGACGTCTTTTATAACGCGCAACTTTAGGTACGGGTTCATAGTTTGCGGCGGATACCACTAACGGACTGGTAAAATGTATATGAGCATTCTCATATATATTTCATTTAATAATATAAGCGAAAGGAGTTTCACTTCTTTCGCGTGTACACATTGATTTAAATTCTGCATTTCTTATTCAATTCTCATTCAGCGAGGTACCGAGCATATTTCTCTACTTTGCGCTTTGAGTCATTTTTCTTACGAGGTCCAATTAGCGACTGTCTTGGTTTTTTATACTAAAGGAGTCACATGAACAGGCTAGTCACTGTATGGGTAAGTAATCACCGCCGTCCATGGATATTAGGAAAACCAGAGGAGTCGCAAGTGCGTTGCCGGCCTGTGCTTGGAGGAACAGGGAGAGGAGAGGGGAGGGTAGGTGGTTATCCGGAGCTCTCACTGACCGAACTAAACGCAACAATGCAATCACTGTTACTTCACGTGGGTGTTTCTGTGGGTCGAGTGGTACTACCCCAGTTGAACTGAACCATTCATGGTAAAACAAGTAGTAGCTTCAGCGTGGCTCTACCGCCACCACAAATCGTTATTGACAACGCTTTTACCAAAGATTTTCGTCGTGAGGCATAACGTAATATGATATAATTACCTTTTTATTACACAAAATAAATTGATAATTCAATCGACATACACTTACATTCCTATAACAATTCAATATTCCTTATCTCATATTTTTCGAAGCACCTCAATTTCATTTATTACTGTCAATATACTGTAATATAGTTTGATTGTCTAGTTTTTATTATTACGACATAAATAATAATACAATTATTATTTGAGAGATTTTGGCGTGAATGGTTCAGTTATTTGTGATTCCATGTAATTTTTTTTTCGACCTAACTACTTTACAGCTTCACTGGACTACTTTGGAACAGTATAAGACACAGTACGGAAACTATGAACAAACGCTCGAAAACGGCACACGCGCATCAACGAGAGGTTTCGAAAGAAATTCTATGGACAGCACCGCGAGGTTCGCTTAGAGGTCGTGTCGATACGCATGTTCGTGTGAGTGTTCCGGTGTGAGCGTTTATAAGGAGTTTCCCAACTGTCTGTTATGTGTACTGTGACTATGGCGAGCGCTTGCCGCCTGGTAAGAAGTTTTAAGGTGCCAAATTAGTCGAATCTCAACGTTGTCTTGCATGCAATAACGCGAATATGTATAACTATAAGCTAAACTAATCTTCTTATTTAATTAGGCCTAGTTTCAGTCTTAGTTTATAATATTTGTGAATATATATACCTCAAATATCTAGACAAGTTATATTTTCCAGCTATTTTAACATAGTCTGGACATCCTAAAAAATGTAATATAAGCGAATTGCTTTGAAAATGTAAAAGTATGTTTATCACGTTGCATTTATTCGTAGTATCTTTGTGAAAGTGCAGAATATTTATCTGTCTAGGATTTCAAATATTCGTGTTACAGATTTGGGTTGTTGAATTAGATTTAATAAACATTTATTTATATATTTGATTTACTGTATTATTAGGAATGATTGTAAAAAAGGAATTCAAAACTTTAGAGTCAGCGGCTATTGATCCTCTACTATCTCAAGCTTCAACCTATGGACTGTCCATAATCTATGCCTATGCTAGTGCCATTTTGGAGGGTCTTGGAACCATTATTTAGTGCTCAGAGCTGGACACTGTACCACATATTCTCCATATGACATAGTTTTTCTTACTTCAATATTTACTTATATACTTCAATGGGGAGGCAAAAGTAATCACAGATCGTGCTTGCATCCCTGGTTCATATCAACGAGTTGTCAACAGGTACTCTGTGGTTGTCAATGTCAAACAATTGTCATCGTGCTAATTTAACATTACCTTGCTATACGCTATTTGTATTAGTATGTTTTTTAATTAATAATCATGTATTCTTTAATGACTATAGCCAGTTTAAAAAGGAGTTAAAGAATAGGAATACTTTGACAATACGCTACAACCACCGACCACAGACTATTAGTCGTACAGGTACCACCGACTGTGCTCTACCTAGCGGGATAAATAAGCAGTGCATCAATAGATATTAAAAAAACTGCAATTTGAGTATTTTTACTTCAAATAAACTTTTAACGCCATCTATCGGTATAAAAGACAAATCGTAAGTGTACTTGTGTCACAAAACAAACTGATAATGGAAGTATTATGATCGTTGACGTGGTGATCAATTAATGATTATTCATCGATCGATAATAAGTATTACGTTTTATGGATCTGATATCATATTGTGGTAATTTACGTGGTGATCAGTTAGTGATTATAACTTGATAATAAAGACTTTATGATAGGTATATGACGTATTTAAAGTTTGTAAATTCCCTTACAATGTATATAATTGACTAGCAAACGTTCGGTATTTCGCATTCAATTACAATATTAAATGCAGTAATGATGAAAGCGCTACACAGTAGTTATAATAAATTGGATAGCATGTAAACATTTAGGTATGTCCATTTTGGTGACGATTGATCAAAAAGTTATGGACTTTTGATCTAAGATTAAATAACTAATAGAAAATTAGAATTAGAAGAATAGAAGAAGAATAGAAAATTAATAGATTTATATAAACTTTTAATATTAATTTTTCGCTTAGACTCCGAGATGCTTTTCATGGTATGAGATTTTTGTGAATCACCTAATCAAACTTTATCCGTACCACTAAAAAATTCAAGACATTACAGCTTTTCCGTTTCTAGGACACTTTTTGTGGGAAATTACATTTCCTACAAGTTTCTCCTTTACATTTACGATATAATATCAAGAAAACAGTAATTTATGTAAGAATAACATATAAAAATAAGTTACCTATGCAATTTCACAGGTGTCGATTACAATAACGCCACAGTATGCACTTTTATAAAACGTTTAATTCTGAGTAAACTGTCATGCGATATCATAGAATAATGTTGAGTTATAGGAATTAAAAAACAATGAAGTTTACGTATCAGTTTTATATGAAGAATGTAGGTAATGTACTTCGTGTTAAGATTACGGCCTCATATTAAAATTAATAAATGATTAGAATGGACATTTTCAATAAAATTTTCGGTTAGAAGTCAAAAAAATTTAATACAAACACAGATTGATAAATGACAAGCAATATCAATCAATAAGGTTTGTTGTTTCGCTCAAAAGATGGCACTAGTTATCACTGTAGTACTGCTAAAATGCTATGGCTGAAAATGCTGACGTCATACCCTTGTTCAATTCGCTGCACTGCTCGCACTAACATAGTGAAAATGAGATAAATATAGGTATCTCTGTATTTACACTACCGATAAATATTATGTTATATATATATAAATTAATTAGTTTCTTATACTTGTATATAGATCATAAAGAAAATTTGTATATATTCGCATAAATGCTAATGATTCAGTTATTATCAAAGTTTATTAATTCGTTGCTGACTTTTTCAATAACAAATCTTAATTGTAATTTGTTGTAATATTTATTGCAATAGTGAGGTCGGACCGACATAATCTATTATAATTAACTGGTTTTACCTGTATTTTGATGTTTACGAATATGCATATATATAAAAACAATAGCACCATACTATCGTTTTTAGAAATCCCAGAAATTGACGTAGTTTCGAATATAAAAGGAGACTAAGCTATGGTTTTATCTAAAATCGGTCTATCTAGCTAGCTTCATAATATGGAAATCTGTTAAGCATCTACAGGTCGGTTTCAGCTGCTGCCCTTTACCGTCTCAGGTGTGGCCATAGTTAAGACACGCACCCCACACACTTGTGGAAGGGTTATTTTGTGAAAAATTTTTCCCTTATCGAACTGAATCGAGTAGATTTAGTTTACCTCCTTTCGAATTACATGTTGTGTTCTTGTATCATGCAATTTTAATTGCATGATCCAAGAATGGATACATGTATAGCTTAGCATAGTTTAGCTAGGACAGATTTTTCAAGGTAACGGCCAAGCCAAGGTGTGCCGTGCATCCTTGAGCTAGTTACCAAAAATAAAATCGGCTGAGTGCCTTAAGCGCTCGCCTTAGTAGTCCGGTGAAGCTGTGAAGACCTTGCTAGGCCAATAGCGTAGTCAGTTCGAAAAAAAAAAAAAAAGTGGCCATAGTTTGGTTGTTGTTAAAGGGTATATAAATAAAAGGTTTACTCACCTCTATCGAATCCGTAAGCTTGTCGTATAGCAAATGGATGTGTTATAAATCTGTTAGCAGCAAGCTGACTCCGTAGTATCTGATTAGTATTCAACATCGGATCACTGTAGTAAGTGAATGGTCGAGGTTCCACATACCCAGTGCTATCTTTCCCCCTATACTGAGGCCATGGGATATTCGCCTTAATCGGTGTCGGATACAACGGGTACGTATTCCTTCTGTGTTCCAAGTTGATTTTGCCTATTTCCATCTCTTTCTGGACTTCGCATATCACGTTGAATTTCGTAGTCTTCTCTTCGCTTACGTCATCATTGACGTCATCTTGTGGGGTCGCCTTGGTGCAGGTCAGTGGCTTCGTCGGTTCATTGCTTAGGTTCTTGTATGGTTTTTTCTTGACATCCTGAAGGATGTCCTCGATAAAGAACGACTTCTTCTGTCTACACGCGCACATAGCGATGGCTTGCACGGTACTGCCAAATATGATATCGCGCCGTTATCAGTACAAGCGTTATAATTGATAGCTACTTATTTAATGGACACATATAATCTATGTAATGATTAAAAACACCCTATCTGATGTCGATTGATTTGTGACGATCGCGAGCAACGAACACTGTTTATTAATGGTTAATTATTTAATTTTTTTCATAATCCTATGATGTTAAAGTTTATAATGTAATTTAAAATATCGAAAATAATATCAACTTAAGAAGTCAAAATCAATATGAAGTTCAAAGTATTCAAGGCTTTTCAAACAATTAAATTTAAAAAGATATATAGGCGATGTCGGTAATAGAAATGCAGTCCTTGATTGTCACCACATTGAGCTAATATTTAATTAGGGTATAGCACATCGAACTTTCCTTAATGTAATGAAAATAAGCAAGTAGTTTCTTTGTTTAAATAAATCAGACTTGGGAATTATAGACCTATTTGTATACTTCCGTTGCTAAGTAAAATATTTAAAAATATTATGCTCAGACAATTAGTAGATTATCACCAAGCGCATGAGTTTCTGGATTTGAAATCCAAATATACTACTAATACCAGTGCATTGATCATAACTTTTATATTGCGGGCATAGCAAAAGTCGCAAAATTCAATTCGTGTATTCTGTGATCTGTCACAAGCCTTTTAATGCGCTGATTATAATACGTTTATTCTTAAATTATTAAATTCTATGGTGTTTGTGGAGCTTCTCTTAAACTTCTAGTTGCTTATTGATGAGATCGCTTTTATACTGTTGGTATATATGGGACAACCTCTGAAGGATGGATAATACGAATTAGCGTTCCGCAAGACTATTTCAGGATCGTTTTTCCTGATATAAATAAATGATCTGCTGCTAATAACATATGCTAATAATAATCCAAATATGAATGTAATTGTTAAAGCTGTTAAGACCTTGCTAGGTCAATAGCATAGACAGTTCGAGAAAAAAAAAACGAATGTAGTTATCAGTGTTTGTAACAACATGTATCATAAAAGATAAACTTCATTGAGTTTCTTGCCGGTTCTTCTCAAAGCCTAAATTGAATGAAAAATATTTGATTTCATTTATAGATGTTCGTAGTAAGTCAGTCGTTGCTTAGTGTGACAGGTTGTTAAATACACCTACTCAGTAATGTAGTGTCGTGGATTAGATAGGTATACCCGGTAAGTGATAATGCCCGGATAATCTGCATGTTTGGAAGCTTTTAATTAGTTACTTAACGTTGTGTATTGATTATAACGTACAGACAGCCAGGTATATCTTCAATTTATACCAAAGATTAAAATGTGTAGTTGTTTACTTTGTAAGACTAGAGGCAAACCGTTCTTAATTCTTTTATTTTTTAGTAACTGATCTATGCTGGTGGTTTTTGGTTCATATTTACAGAGAAACAAATCTCTTTTTGCGTAACACAATCATTTATTGACTAACAACATCGTGGGTGGTCGCGCTAATCACACTTTATGAATACCTCGCATGTCTGTACTTATGCTTATTATATAATACAGTTTCTTTTTTTTTCGAACTGATTATGCTATTGATCTAGCAAGGTCTTAACAACTTCACCGGACTTCGAAGGCGAGCGCTTGAGGCACCGATTTTATTTGACAACTATCTCAAGGGTGTACGGCAAACCTCGGCTTGGGCTGCTTCCTAACTCATGCAATATGCGACCTATTTGAGCTAAGCTAAGCTACATATTCATACTTATATGAGTTATTGAAACATATATGTGTTCAAGCATACATACCTCAAAAACTCTTATATGTATTTTGTGTTAGATATTTTTTTCTAAACTATTTTAGTTAGATAAGGGTAATACAGTTTGTTGTTAACGTATATTGCAGTTTTAAGGGTCTTTACAGTTTTACTGAATTACTAAGGCGGGCCCTTAAGGCACTTACCGGATAGAGCAACTAACATAAGGGCCTGTGGGCAGCCTTGGCTTAGGCTGATGCTGTAAATTGTAACATACGTATAACATAGTAACTGACAGAGTGTGCGGCGTAGTATCCTTTAAAGCGCCGCATTCATGGCATACGGCGGTTGGCTCCCTGCGAGCGATCCGATGCAGGTACCACCCGAAATAACCATGTCCGGTGAGTCCTGCACCAGTTTGAAACGATAGGGAGCCCCACTTCCTGTTACACCATTCCGGCAGGATCAGGCGGACGGCATCTATTGTGTAACACCCGTAACGCACGCTCGCCAGATCTTGCCTTCACCGCTCCATAGCCCCCCTCAACCGCCTTTTTGTTTCTATCTCCCTGGGAGGTTGAGGCTCACCAATTCTCTTCCTTGCCACCACGAACTCGTACACGGCGGCAAAAACCCCCATCTCCAACTCTCAGGCTAGAGAGTCGGATAGCACACAGGCCGCCGCAGAGGCCACGGTGCGGTACCCCCTGACCGCACTCTGTGCCACGATGCGCTGCGCCCTGCGCAACGCCCACACGTTGCTGGCACGGAGAGCGTCGGCCCACATTGGGGCCCCATAGACGACCATCGAGCGCACGACTCCCATATATAGTCGGTGACACCCGGCACTCGAACCTCCTATGTTGGGGAGCAATCGGCCGAGTGTCGCCTCCGCTCTCACAATCCGCGGCTCGAGTCCCTTAAAATAGGGCTCGAACTGCTAGCGCCCCTCGTCCAGATACTTCATCTGAGTTCCCACCTCGATACGGGCGCCATCTACAATTAAGTGGACACAGGTGGTGGCCCTCGCCGAGGCCAAACTTGACAATCAATCAAAATATCCTTTATTTAATTTACGCCCTGGGACGGCTAAATTACGTTCATATCTGGTATTAATATTATCCCGGTCATTTTATAAGTCTATCTTATCTATTATTTTGCGAACATATATCAAATTCTCAAGGGTGCATAGGGAGGACAAAGTTAAGATAGCAAATTTAATATTTAAAGATTCGCAAGGTCGTATATCGTGTATTGCTTGAACTACTTGTTTTTTTAAATATAAATACTTATAAATAACTAGTTGCGCAGAATTCAAAGCCTTCAATATTCAGCGACTTGATTTTGGAACTAAGCCATAGCCTGAATAAACGTCCTCATATAATGTTATCAAAAAATTATGTAATGTCCAATTGGATGGTGACCATGGTATTTATTATGTTCCGGGGTCAGCCAGCCGAATATGTATACACTCTGCTTATTATTAGGTTAGTCACTATGTCGTGTTTGGATAAAAAAAATATAATAAATGTAATATCATACGTACCAATACGATTAATAATTAAAATGAGAGATAATATTATCTTATCTGGGATATAATTATAGATGCATTAATATTATTGTCATGCAGTGTATAGTTAGGTTGGGTCGACAATTTCCATTTTTGCGTAGTGACTGGGCAATTATGTTCAATTGATAAATACAGCCAGTGTTATAATGGTCGTTACTTTGCATTTCTGCCTGGAATTGACTGGCCGCTGCTACTTCTCACTGCAATGATCGTCATTAGAAATAGGTGTATACGTGTAATAGAGTTTAATTAATTATAATTTTTATAATTTACAGTTAAGTACCATCAGTGTCAACCGTCAATAGTTTCAACCATCCGTTTACGTCGGTTTCAATCGTCAAACAAGAACGCGTTTTAATTATATTTTATCGTTTCAATTGCTAATACTTCGCTTTTTCTAATACTAATTTTAGATATTCCAGGTATACGTCTCGTAAATAAAACCAAACATTTTTTTGTTGCAGTGCGATGTGGTAACGACCAATCAATTCCAGGCGGCAGTACAAAGTAACGTGCATTATAATATTTAGATATGGATTACTGCAAAGTAACGCCTTCTTCAAAAAAATACCTGCAACACATCTAATCCCGTCATCGAGATAGTGTGGTGAGTGTTAAATCTTCATAATTTTGCTGTTATTAATACTTTCTACTATACTGTAACTATTATTAAGCAACATAGAATAACTTTATTAAGCGCGTGGTATAAAAAGTGTAAGTACTAAAGGACTCTTAGTACACTTGGTGTTCTAGGCCCATGTGAGTTGCGTACAAAGATTATATATGTAGCTCTATGCTGAAGAATATTATCTTTATGCAGATTGACCGAAACGTATTAATTTAACAATTGAAACATTAGATAAACAATTGAGACATTGGAAAAACAAACGGAAATAATAGAAAAAAAAAACAGTCATTGAAAGATTTCTTAATAAAAACTACATTTGAAGGTAAATATTAAACAGCCTATTTTAGGCACTTCAAGTTTTCTTATCGCGCTCTTCGAACTATAGTTAAAGCTACTACATATATAAACCAAATGATAGTGATCTATCGTAGTATGCACGCAAAAACTACACGATACATTTTTAATTTTTTTTTGAGTTTTACTTTTTAGACATTTGGTCCTCATCTCAAAATATTAGGATATACAATTAGTAAAACTTAAATAAACTACGATTCTTATAATCCTACATACGCTTCAGAGATATGCATTTCTTTGCCGCGGAGAAGTGAGGCAAGCAGTGGGGTTTTTTTTTTCTCGAACTAACTTCGCTATTGGCTTTAATTCTTTGGCCTTTACAGCTTCACCGGACTACTAAGGCGAGTGCTTAAGGCACTCAGCCGATTTTATTTTGGTAACTAGCTCAAGGGTGCTCGGCACACCTCGGCTTGGCTGTTACCTAGAAAAACCCGATCTATCCTAGCTAAACTATGCTAAGCTAATACATGTATCCGTTTTTGGATCATACAATTAAAGTTGCATAATAAAACAACACAACATGTAATTCGAAAAGAGATTAACTAAATCTACTCGATTCAGTTCGATAAGGGAAAAAAAGTAAACCCTTCCACCAGGTGTGTAAGGTGCATGTCTGATTAACTATGTATGTTTGAAATCGATCTGGTGTGTACTGTATCGCGATAGCAAAATCTCTGCGTCCACCCGGGTGGCCTCGAACAAAGGCATTACCAAGAAAACGCGAACAAATAGTGTACGGGTACAGAAACGATAGCTCTCTGCCCGTGACGCACGGGACAGGGATTCGCGATGTGGCCGGCCACGGAAAATGAAAGAAAGAGATCGAATTTACAATGTAAGAGGGCGGCACCGGTGCCGGGATCTAAAAATAGAAATTACGAATTTTTAACGGTTTAGGGAAAGATAGACGCAAACATACGAATTTACTCTATGTTATATTGAAAATTATTATTTTTTCGAGACGGCGGCGCGCGCGAGCCATTGAATCGTAGCCGCGATGGCGGGAAATTTCGCGATCGCGCGAATAGGGCCCTGTTTGGGATCGTTCGCGAC
The DNA here is from genome assembly GCA_014332785.1 of Antheraea mylitta. Taxonomy (NCBI): domain Eukaryota; kingdom Metazoa; phylum Arthropoda; class Insecta; order Lepidoptera; family Saturniidae; genus Antheraea; species Antheraea mylitta. The sequence goes on along the minus strand of JACEII010000050.1, from coordinate 756,373 downwards.
CTCATCGTAAGCTGAGATCTCGGAGATCTCGTGAAAAACTAGAAGCTGGGCGGACCAGTCCTTGCCGGAGAGAGAGACTGCGGGGTCAGCCTGTGAAGGCTTCGCCGCCTGGAGTCTGGGATTGAGTCGTGTTGCGATCTGCGGTGTCCACGGAACCGGAGGAGCCCGCGCGGGGAGGGGGTTTGCGTTAGGCGCAGGTGCGGACGCTGCCGGTGCACGTGATGTACGTGGCAGGCTCGGAAAGGCCTGTCGAGAGTCGAGAGGCGGGGAGCGGGGGCGGGTAGACGCCGCAGGCGCCCTGGATGGTGAAACCTGCCTAGCGTATCGGGGCTGTCTTGAGCGCGGGGCGCGGGGCAACCGCGATAATTTGCGGTATGACCCACGCTGCGGCACAAGACGCAACTCGGAGGATCGAGCGAGTCTTTGGTACGCGAACACTCTGAAGTGGCGTGTTCACCTAGCCACTTAACGCACCTGGAACTCAGGTAACAGTTAAGTGCGGAGTGTCCGTATTCCTGGCAGTTGTGACACTGTAAGGGTACGGACGTTTTACGCGGCGGCTCCACGGTGATGCCGGAGAGGCCGCAGAGGGTCGAGTGGTTGAAGATTTTTTGCCCTCGACGGAGCGCTCGAGAATGACGAGCACCATGTCGTAGAGCTCGCGATTACGCGCAGATCGCATACGGTGGACTTCTTTAACAGGGAACCTCTGTTCCCGGAGGTCTTCGTAGACATCGTCTGCGAGAATCTGGGCTAGGACTCGGCGTATTACTACGCGAAGCATGCGCTCTTCCTCGAGTAACCCGATTAGGCCTCCCACGGCAGCGGCTCAAGCCTAGGTTCGATCCCTCGGTAGGGAGCCCTTGAGTGCGTTGCTTGCGCGATACGGTGACACACCCATACATCACTGCTACAACACTACACGATCACCTCCACACACGTGCACGCCTACACGCTACACTTCTTGGTGGAAGGGTTATTTTTGTTAAATTTTTTTTCCCTTATCGAACTGAAAAACTCTCAATTTTTCCGACAAAAAATATATGGAGGAGTTGTTGAGGCGGATATGCTTGGTACTCATATACGTTTCAACAACTCAATATATGAATAGTTAGCTAGGTTAGCTAAGATAGGTCGCGATTTTGTATACAACGGGCAACAGCCAAACCGAGGTGTGCCGTGCACCCTTGAGCTGGTTGCCAATATAAAATCGGCTGAGTGCCTTAAGCGCTCGCCTTAGTAGTCCGGTGAAGCTGTTAAAACCTTGCTAGGTCAATAGCGTAGGCAGATCGAGAAAAAAAAAAAAACTCTTCCTCGAGCGCGTAAGTAAAAAAGGCAATTTATTTATCGCGCAGAAGGCGCGTAAGTTTGCAATGGAGGTCTGAGGTGCTAACCTTAACCTGAATACCCGTTCGGGTACTCACGGCAGAGGTCAATGGGATCTCTGCCTCCTTCAGGAGGTCAGAGATGTCGAGCCAGGACGCCTTGTCCTGGATCGTGACGAGTGGAGGGGGGCGGGGCTTCTTACTCGAAGCTGTGGGACTCGCAGCTTTCGAGGGAGCCGGCACGGAGGGCGTGGGCGACGTCTTTGGCACTTTCGTGCCATTGACGTTGGATATTTTCGAAGGCTTAGGGCCTTCGGTGTCTGAGGCAGAGTTTGGGCGCTTCTTGCGCGGCTTGGACTTCTGGGAGACGACGGTGAAGCCGTCGTTCCCAGCGGGGGGGTCTTCCTCCATATCGGAGCATTCCTCGTCCGAAGAACGAGAAGAGGTCGGGGCGGGGCGTACTCCCGGAGGACTGAGGATCCTTCAGGAGTGCCGCGAAAGAGTTCCTATCGAGGTCCTCTTCCGCGGCAGAAACGAGTGACGGCACTGGACCGCCCTGAAAATAGTCGTCCGCTTCCCTACAGAAGCGGTCGTACTCAATAATTATGTCCGGACATAACTTCGAAATGAACTTTCGAAAGCGCGCGAACTCGCGCTGTTCGGACGGCAAGCAGTGGGGTGTTTATGTTTTTTCCCTCTGTACCTACACAAAGTAAGACAATAAGCTACGCAGACATTCAGAGTTCGGTGAAGCTGTAAAGACCTTTCCAGGTCAACAGCGTTTTTATTTCGAAAAAAAAGATATCTTGAGAATTATTAAAGGTAAAGTTCTGGAATTCTGTGTATCTTTATTAGAAAAGCTGGACTTAAAGACCGGCATGATTTGAATATAAGAACCTGTAACAAACTGTCCCGTGTTTCAGGTTAATTAAGACCAGTGACAGTTTTTTGAGTAATAGTGTTAGGTTTTTCAATAAAATCTCAAAGCACAATACTGATTTCCTTAATTGTAAGTAAGATCTATGTCAAGCGGATTTTGATATCAAAAGGCTATTTTTAGGTGAATCAGTATATGGCTCCGCTAAAACTTTAATTTATTTTTGTAATAATGCTAGCTGGCCCAGTCATAGTCCGGTGAAGCTTCGTGGCCAATAGGTGAAGCCAATAGCGTAGTAAGTTCGAGAAAAAAAAAATAGCTGTCCCAACTACGTTCACTCTGGTTCACTTATATATTAAATGAAAACGTACGCCACAAAATAAACTTCAAACGTGGCGCCATCTTTGAGATATGTTATATTTTTTTCTGTTAAGAAACTAATTTAAAGCGCCATCTGCTTGAGACTGATTAACTTACAATTGATAACAATAATTAACATTCACAATAATTTAATTTGTAATTACCAAATATCAACGTCTTTAATCGAAATATAAATTATCATATCTCTCAAGCTGGACCAAATCTGTACTATAATATTATAAAGAGGTAAAGTTTGTGAGTTTGTGACGTTGTGATGTTGTGATGTTGTGATGTTGTAGGGGGTAATCTCAGGAACTACTAGTCCGATTTGAATAATTCTTTCAGTCTTATATAGATCATTCATCGAGAATGGTTATAGGCTATATATCATCACGCTAATACCAATAGAAGCGGAGCAAAGATGAAAAATGTTTGAAAATCGGGATGTTTTTCCTTTTGAGAACTGCTACGTGATAGTGTTAGTGTATCTATTCCACGCGAACGAAGTCGTGGGCAGAGGGTAGTTATACATAAATGCCAACTTTCATGATGATCGGTTGAGTAGTTTCGGAGTTTTTTTTAAATATTCTGCTGACTTTTGGTCCGCACCTTTATTTGTTTTCGTTTTATTTTCTATTGTATACCTTAAAAAATCGTATTTGTGAGCAACTATTGGTTTTTTTATTCATTATTAATTTATATATTTATTTTTGCGATTTCATTTAACTATTTACTATTTTAGGACGGAATTTTTAATGTTGTTATTGCCTTTATGGCAGTTTCATTCTGATCTTTTATGATAGTTTCAGAGTTCATCCTAGACAAACATTATGACAATGGATTTATATATATAAAGGTGTACTTTAAAAAGATAAACTCGATCGATTTTCTTGCCAGTTCTTCTCGAAACTTTCCGAATAGGTGATAATTTTGACGTCTATAAGCGTTTTCTTAGAGCCTACTTTGAATAAAGTATTCATTTATAGGTGAAGAGTAAGCCTGATTGTTGGCGTGGCGAGGCAAATCACGAACATTGTACTAATAAGAAATACTCGAAAATATTTGCAACCCTATTAGTATAAACATAAAATTCAAACTGTTTTGTCAGCCATTCGTTCTTCTAGTATTACGCGGAAAGCGCCGACGACCTAGCGCCTTTTCATAAATGCCGCCAACACACACCACCCCTGCGTCTAGTTGAATTTTTGTGTCATGTATTTAATAAAAATGAATATTTATATAATAAACTAAATAAACAGTTATTATTTTAAGGAATATATTCGTAATGCGTTACAATCAACAAAGACACTGAATTATCTTCTAGGTATTATTAATGATTTTATGTTATTTGAATGACGTACGAAGATAATTATCATGTCCGCGTATGGGAAATAATAAAATATTTTATTAATCTGCTTACTACCTCTCAACAAATGATAAGGCATATATGTGCGATATTTTGTAAAACTTATATCATATAGATACATTATCTGAATACATTATGATTTTACGAAAACACATTAATAAGAATAAGGGTGCGTATACATAGAATAAATGTTGAATTCAAAATAATGTATAATGCACTAATTATTACACACAAGTTTCGTAGTATAGCTGTAGTAAGCTTTACTACGGACTCCAGTGGTTGTGGTTTTCATCCTTACACACGACTATGCTGACAGTCGAACAGTATTTTGAAATCTATATTGGTAATTTCAAGCTCCGACAAGTTTTATATTTTTCCATATACGGTGGTAACTACAAAAAGATTTTTGAATTTCAGGTTTCGATACGATGTTTTCCTTCAACGTTATCTGATGGTTTTATAATCTATACTACTATTATAAAGAGGTAAAGTTTTTGAGTTTGTGATTTTGTTATGTTTTTTGTATCACAGGAACTACTGGTCCGATTTAAAAAAATCTTTCAATGTTATATAGCTCATTTATTCAGGAAGGTTATAGGCTATTATCGCACGCCAATTGAAGTAGAGCATCAATGAAAATGTTTCAAAATCGGGAATTTTTCCTTTTGAGAACTTCCGCTGCGTGTTAGCGTTAGCCCAAAGTAACATAGACTAGTGTCAAAATGTTTGTCCACGATGTATTCTGAAAATACTCAACCGATCTTCATAAAGTTAGCATTTATGTATAATTTCGTCCAACTCGAGAGATAGCATAATATTTCGATTAATGTCCTCAATACTTTCTAATTACAAATTAAATGATTGTCAATGTTGTTTATTGTTATTAATTGTGACTTTCATCAATCTAGAACAGATGGCGCTTTAAATTAGTTTATTGACAGAAAACTTTAAGGGCGACGGTTATAGATATGTCATAGATAGCGCCACGTTTTAATTTTGTTTTTTTTTTTTCACTCCAATTTATGTTATTGTGTATTTGTTTTATTCTTTTCAACATTTAATAACTGAGTCACAGTAACGTGCAACAATAGCTATTAAATTATACATCTGCTAGCTATGTAGGCAATCTCCTTTGTCCTACAATGCAACACTAGGGATTATATTACAACAAATCATTAGCATATACCGCTACGCTCCCAAAGCAAACAAAGTGTTGTGTTGTGTATTCGGTACATGTGAACACGCCTTAATGTTATCGAGTTAATCATTTACTTTATTAGATATGAAACCTATCGCGCAAGTTAATTACATTAAATTAATTCGATTAGATACGACGTTCGAGTTGTGCTATCTTAATTAACAATTTTGAGCTTCACCCTTAAGCACCGATTTAAGATATTAATTTGGAATAAATAGTTACCTATTAGTTTTACCAGTGACGATGTTCTTTTAAATCTTTACCATTTAGTTGAATTTCTGTTGTTTTAAACATTATTCTTGTTATTACAAAAACCTTAAATACGTATTTAATACTTGCTTTAAAAAAGTTTGGGTATTTTTGTATTAAATACACTGCGCTCGCTGACCGCTACCGCTGCAAGCTCGAGTTATCGTTTTTCACAAGTCTCACCTTACCAAAGCGAGATAAAAGAACAAGATGAATAACGATTTCTGAGTGTTTTTAACAGCAAAGTTTGTTACGTTTCAGGGGATATACAACCAGAGATATAGAGACATCTAGACATTGGTCTTGTATCCGAACGTTGATTTAAAAGGTGTTCTAATAATTAGTAAAGCAAATAATTAAAATGAGCTATAAGAACAATTAACTTCATGAACATTACAATACCGGTAGACCCGACAATTGATGACTTTGTTTGGACGTATAACGCAAAATGGACAATAGGTATAAAAGGGTTTAAAAATACGGTCGGGCCCAATTAATTAGAGACAATTAGCCGCCCTTCCAACTACAACAAAAGGTAGAAAAACTCTCATTAATTACGTACCGAAGAGAACTCACGACGAGATAGTGAGCCTCGAATTCAGCGAAAATAAGTTACATTCATATTTGAGCCAGAACATTTCTTGTATCGAACAAACTCGTAATATTACTATCGAATATTGGGTAAAATGTACAAATACTACAGATCAAACCTTGCCTTTGTTTATAACGACCATTAAAAGGCAAAAAAAAACATATTAATTTTGATACTTTCCCGAACTGTTATAAAACGCCTGTTTAAATGTCTATTTAAAGTACGTCAGCGGATATATTATTAGGTTTTTTTCTCGAACTGACTATATTGCCCTTTTTTTACGTGGGGAAATCCCTTATCTCTTATTCCGGGGGAGAGGGTGGGTTATGTCCGACTCGCACGGACTAAAACCCCACAGTGTAGGTACGTCTTCCGCTATGGTTGGGGCGGCACGAGATCTCTATAGACTTCATCGTGCCGCCCTAGCGGTGTGGCCCAGCAGCAGAAGTGCCGCCGCCGGGCCTTCGTCTTGTAAAGAGACAGCCGGGTACCCACCGGCCGTCTCCTTCTCGTCCGCCGGACCTGTGCAATGGGAAGATGGGGCCCCCGACCCACCTTCGCTACTATACTATTGCCCTAGCAAGGTCTTAACAGCTTCACCGGACTACGATATTATTAGGTACCTGACGTGTAATACATTACATTAAATGTTTAGTTACACGTGGTATTATTAAAAATAATAACTTAATCAAAAAATTATTTGTTAATATTCATTACATTTTTAATAAGAATTCTGTAACTTGTATTTTTGTCTTACTATACTCTCTGTGTTCGGAAATCTCCCCTCTTTTGTCTTCTAAGAGAAACTCGTTTGAGAAAGAGAGAGAGAGTTAGATTGTGGAAAAAACGTTAAATGTTAGGCCACTCTATAAAAATATCAGTTAAAATATTAATTTACAAGCATTTTGCTATTTTTGATGAGGAAAATTTTAATTTATTTCTCGCTGAAGTCATCAGGCCGATTCTTCCTTTTGCCTATTGACTAAAAACCCATAGCTACTCGCGAATTTTTGTACATAATGGTTTTCGTTTATTAAAACTTCACACCCATTGACTACAATTTAATGAGGATTTAAATGACCAAATATCACAAGCCTATGCAAAAATTTGATTAACCAATCGTGGTGATTAAATACGATTAAATAATACAATATAAAATATTTAATACTTCTTTAAAATTGAATCAATTGTGAACGATCGGCTCATTAGGTCGCCTTGTAGGTTAAACGATGTTAAAATCAGTGTTAAAACCTCACCACATCGCACCTAAATTTCCAATTGTTGACCTAATACGGTGTTCATTGCTTGCCTCGCATGTATTTGGAATAGAAGCAGTAACGTCCAAGCTCCGGTGTAAAGTAAAATAAACGAGATCGTTGTTAGATGTCGAGTTAGGATTACAGCTACACCGGGAATGGACAGTGGCGGAACTGAATCGATATAGATAATAGGCGATTACTTAGAGAGAGCTGACAACCCTACGGGATTTATAGTGTTGTAGTGAAATATGTTGTCGATAAGAAATATTTCATACACTCCGCGCCAAACTTTTTGACCGTTCTGAATACATATGTTTTAAAATTATTTTCAAATCGTTTCAAATGCAATTTTTAAAATAAAATATATCTATGTCTTCTGCAACTTTACAAAATATTAATATGTTTTTAATGCAACTATACTACTTTGGTGTACATTATTAAGATAGTGGTTTGACAATGATATAATATATAATTAGTATCCGATTACGTGAATATATTTAAGCACAGGTGAATGATTTGTCTGATATAAATATGATTGATTTAATATATGTTAGAATAAAGAGATTATGATTAATCTTATACGCAAAGGCATTTAACAAATATATCAGTAATACATATATTATTTCAATAACAAAATGTTTAATAAACTTATTTTGTTTCTTATCAATCATTTCAGCCAGTAAAGCTTCTTATCTATTTGTTAATATACTTTTTTGTCTTCTTTCGGCAGGTACCTGGTACGTATATAAAACAATCTATTTTACATATGAAAAGCAATAAACTATCTGTATTCTAATTCATGTGTTTATTAGGTATTGAATATACACTTTATAACAGATGGTCTGCGGATCTTTGGATGATTTTTTTACGGAATCACCACACAGTGATTATACTACACCTAATGGTAAGCCCAAAACTATTTAAAACAACAATGATCACTGATAGATCAACAATCCTTTTTGATATCGTATCATTTGGTAACATATAGTCTTGTATACATTGAGACTGCTGAATATATATGAGTTGATCGCAAAATGAGACAACAATAATAAATAATAGAGTCAGTTTTTCGTAGTTTTCATGTGTATGGTGGTCGTGAACAAATCGGAAACAGATTACTACTGCCTCGGTTAATTGCTGGACATATATTGGCCGATTCCGCGACGCGAAGTATCCCACTATGGTGAGTTTTACTTCTTGAATTTTTTAGTTGCAATCCTGTGAGGTTGTCGTGCTAGTCTAGTGGTTTGACCGGTGGAATATAAACTTGATGTCCGCAGAGTCTAACCGCGAGATGTATCAACGAATTTTTTCAAATTTGCGTAAATTTTTTTATTTAAATTGATAGCACTATCGGCTAACGATGAAGAAAAATATCGTGAGGAAACCTGAACTTGAGAAATGTTCTTATAGTATGTGTGAAAATATTGAACTATGGATTACTCAGTGTTTGAAATCGTCAATAGGTCGTAGACTGGCGTCGTGATTATGCTCATACCTTCCTAATAGAAGAAGCCTATAGTCATGCAATGGGTCTCTTACAGGCTGATGACGATGAATCCAGTCAAACACAATCACTATATCCAACCATATATATACACACATAATAATATATCGATATAATAAAATAAACAGTAGTACCTCCTCACTAATACCACCTTGCCAAGTATCGTATTGATTTTGAGTTTATTTCTATTCGTCGCTCGCGAGCCCACCTGGCTCGGGTATCCGGATAAGTTCAGATGTCGTCACTATTTATACAACGAACGAGATAAATTTGTATTCAATAAGATACGGTTGGTTTATCTTTCGGTATGGGATTCGTATTATACTTATAATTGTGTTTTATTTTGTTTTGAATTCCAACTGCAAAGATCATTATGGTTTTATATTCCGATTTCTTGGGATTCTTGTGTAAGCAGAAATTGGTAATACGAATGAGCATACATTGTGATGTTTATATAAAACTCTCGACTTCGTTCGCGTTCTCAAAAGGAAAAAACATCCCGTTTTTGAAACATTTCTCATCTGTGCTCCGCTCCTATTGGTCTTAGCGTGATGATATATAGCCTATAATCATTCTCGATGAATGAGCTATATAACACTGAAAGAATTATTCAAATCGGACTGTAGTTCCTGAGATTACCCCCTACAATGTCACAACATCACAAACTCACAAACTTTACCTCTTTATAATATTAGTATATATAATTAATATATATGCCAAATTTAATTACTAATAATGTAAAAAAGTGTGTGTGTACCTATATACACGCGTTAGAAGTTATACTTCTTTGGCTTAACAAGATAAAAATCTTTCAAAAATTTTATCTTTCGCCTTATTCTAAAATTCTTAAAGTGCTCTCATTCGATTATTTTTTAAGTGCACAAAATAATTGATATTGACCTTAGATAAACTAAAAATATATCCAAGTTTCTTATTTCGCTATTATCATCTTAACACAATAAGTATATACATTTTAATATTCTGCTAATGACGCAAGTTCTGCGGTTTGATCTCTGCACAGGGCCAAATAATTATATAAATAGCAGAAAACGGATTTGTGTGTTTGTGGTACTTTTATTAGTTATGATTTTCATAACACAATACTTTTAGCAATTTGGGTTCATAATGTTGTTGTTGCCTAACATTAAATAAAATTTAAATAAATAGTCTATCACATTCACAAGCTGCTATCTATATAGTACATCTAGTATCAAAATTAAGCTCTTACTAATTAAGCACTATGTTTTTTGTAAATATCTTCTTCTTCTTCTTCCTAGCGATTCCCCGGCTTGGTGCCAGGGTCCGCTTTCCTGCTTAGCTTTCTCCACCTTGCCCGGTCTTCGGCATCCTGTTGTGTGAGGTTGTTCTCCTTAATGTCCGCCTTAACCACGTCCAGCCAGCGTTTTTTGGGCCTGCCGCGAGATCTTGGGCCTTGTACGGTGATGTTGAGACATCTATTTCCAACGTAGTCTGGAGGCCTGCGATTTATGTGGCCGTACCAGCGTAGACGACTCTCCTGCAGCTTGTCGGCAATATCACGGACTCCAAGGCTACCACGGATGTGTTCGTTGCGAATGCGATCTAATCGTGTTACGCCACACATCCATCGCAGCATTTTCAACTCGGTGACATGTAGCTGCTGGACATGTCGCCCTAGGACCGGTCACATTTCGCTGCCGTACAACAAGACCGGTCGGATGATGTACTTGTACACCAGGCTTTTTAATTTCACCGGCATTCTCTGATCACATAGAATTCCAGTGAGTTCTCGCCATTTCACCCAGGCGGTGCCTATTCGATATTGGATGTCGTGGTCGATTGAACCGGATTCGTGTATCACGGACTCTAGGTATTTGAAGCTGCTGGTCTTCGCGACGCTTTCGATACCAATTTTTAAGGGTTCGGGGTCCGTGTAACTGCATGCCATGTATTCGGTCTTCGCAACATTAAGTGCTAGACCACCGTTCTCAAGCTCCTCGTTCCACCGGTTTATCTTGTCCTCCAGTCTTTGCTTACTCTCGTCGGTCAGCGCAATGTCATCGGCATACATCATTAGCCACGGAGATGGTTCATGAACCTTTGCCGACACTACATCAAGCACTACGCTGAACAGGAAAGGGCTTAGAGCTGATCCCTGGTGGACACCAACAGAGATTGGGAATGGGCGAGTATCTCCAACGGCAGTCCTGACTACGGATTCCGAATTATGGTACATGTCTCGGATAATGTCAATATAGATTTGTTGCACGTTTTTCTCCTTCAATGCCCACCAAATTACTGGACGCGGTACGCAGTCGAAGGCCTTTTGCAGGTCGAGAAAAGCCATGTGCAGTGGCTTATTTCTCTCCCTGTATGCCTCTACCAGCATTCCGAGGGCAAAGATGGGGTCTATGTTACCAAAACCAGGACGAAATCCATATTGACACTTCGAGACAACGCACTCTTGCCGGAGCCTGGCGTCGATTATGCGTTCGAAGAGCTTCATAGTATGACACATGATCTTAATACCTCGGTAGCTACGATAATCTTGTACACTACCTTTACCTTTATAGATTGGAGTGATGATGCTTAATCTCCAAGAGTCAGGCATACTGCAACTAGTTAGTATGCGGTTAAAAAGGGCAGTGAGGATAGTCACACCATAAAGCCCCATAGATTTCCACGCTTCAATCGGTAAGTTATCGGGGCCCACGGCTTTTCGGTTCTTCATACTGCGGAGACAACATAGTACTTCGTCAGACAAAATAGGCGCAACAAGCCCGAGGTTAGGAGGCAGTTCTGGTGGGGATACATTTGCGCGTTTTGTGTTGAGTAACTCGTTGAAATAGCTCCGCCACCTCTCCTTTACCATACTTGCGTCGCAAATAATAGTGCCATCTGAGTTCTTTACACAAAGACATTTTGTGATATCCTGCGTTGCTTTCTGACGTGCCTTTGCCAAACGAAAAATAGATTTTTGGCCCTCTGTGGTCTCCAAGATGTCATATAAAGGTGACAATTTATCATGACGGGCTTTGGCAACGGCTCGCTTGACGGCACACTTAGCTGCTTTATATGCGTCGTGGTCTTCAGGAGAATTGGTCATTTGCCACTTCTTGAAGCGCGTTTTCTTATCCCGGATCACCTCCTGCACCCTGTCATTCCACCACCACGCTTCCTTGTCAATGACACGGCCTCTCTTAGAAGTGCCAAGCACTTGTTTACCAAGAGTACTGACTGCTGAATGGATCCTAGAGTAATAACTATTCGCAGAATCCTCGTCGCTTACACTGAAGTCTAGATTAAAGGCAGCGTCGCGGAAGTCATCTCTCCGTAGTCCATTCAGCAGCTACCACTTGGTTTTAGGACTACGTCGTTCGGGCACTTTCTTCTTAGGTACTACCAGAAAATCCATGACAAGGATGCGATGTTGCATTGTGAGACTTTCTCGTGGAATAACTTTGCAGTTAGTTACTTTGCTGATTTGGCTCCTTCTTATAAGCAAGTAATCAATCTGAGTGGCGTGTGACCCACTTTTGTAGGTTATAAGATGTTCGGGTTTCTTTTGAAAGAACGTGTTCACAACCGCTAGGTCTGAAACGAGGCAGGTATTGAGAATTGAATCTCCCTCTGCGTTTGCGCGGCCAAATTCGAAGCCGCCGTGAATACGCTCAAACCCTCGAGATCCTTCGCCCACATGTCCGTTAAGGTCGCCGCCAACGATGATGCTCTCTGAGTTAAGAATGCAGCGAAGTACGTCCTCCAGTTCATTCCAGAAAGCTGCTTTCTCCAACTCTTGGCAACCGACTTGAGGAGTATAAGCACTGACTAAATGGGTGATTACGCCTTCAGTCAGTACCTTGACCCGAATAAGTCGGTCGTTTCGTCTGTCGACTTCAAGACAGCACAACCGCCACGCCAATCTTCCCGGTAGGAGAACCGGAGTAGATCAGCTTATAACCCTGACCAATATCTCGTGATTTATTCCCTTTCCAACGAGTCTCCTGTAGGAATGCAACATGTAAATATGTATATACTTTTTTTATTTGGGTCTGAATTACGAACGATACCTTGTTACCGCTGGAAAGTTTGACATAGAAAAGCACTCAATCTCAGGACAAACACATATGATCATCACATAAACGTGTATCGTTTGGGGAACGAACTCACAACCTCGTGATTGGCAGTCGCTACACAACTATTAGACAACGGAGGCAGACATAAGAAAAAAATGTTTAACTGAATTTATTATTTACTTAATTGATACGTCGTGAATCGATAGCGATAAAATCGATAATTGAAAGTCCGAGACAGGCGACAGCACCGTATTAAAATTATGATAAAAGACGACTGCATTTTGAATTTGTTTCCTTTTTCTGTCGGAAAATCCCGACAAAAAAAAAGTTGTGAATCGAAAAAACGAAAGATTTTAGAGTTTTGTGAATGTAATACCGACTTTGCAGCAGCTCTAAAAATTCGAGATTCTGTCGGTCAGTCTAGAGTAAAAGAAAACCAGTCCAATATACTTGAAGTCATAAAGGCGATAGTAATTTCCAGTGGTGCAAACCGTAGAAAAAGATGACACCGAAGGTAAATTCGCTACACTGTTATTTCAGCTAGCTTTGAATCTTCGAGCGTCTTGACATTTGAAGCAAGTTTCATGTGATAGCTACTGCTCTAGTGTCGTGGCATACTCGTTTAGGCGATCATGTGGCATCTATGGTCTATATTTTGCCTCATACAAGGCCACTGATCAACACAAACAATCACATAAGAGTCAACAAGAAGTTTTGCCCATTGCAAAGATGGGTCCTAAAAGAATTGCCGCTAAATGTGTCAGAGCAATACTTAGTGTGGGTGACGACGGTGCTGCTGTATGATTAGATGAAACCGATGTTAATATAACAAATGTTTCCAACATCAACAATTCAAACGAGAACGATGTGATTGCTATGCTAGTTAACAATAATTTAATGGAGTGGGTTCAAAGTTCATGGACTCAAGATGATTAACATTTCTTTAATTCACGAATGTGACCCAGCTGTGACAAGGACGAATGAGGGGTCAAAAACCCATGAAAATCGTGTGACGTAATTTATGAATAACCCCTAGTCTTCAATGAAAATGATTGTGTACTAAAGAAAAAAGAGTTACCTAAAATATTTTTTTCTTTGTATCCAAGACTGGCTTGATCTCTCAGTTTATTACTCTTTGCAGCGATTTTAAACGTTTTCGATAGAAACGTGCGTCCTCAAACATGACCTTTTACCCTCGCTTTGATTATATCAACCCTTTGCCGGTCGAATTGATTTAACCCTTTACACAGACTATATTTACTCACGAGGGTATCGTCTTACGTTTCTTAGGTTTCTTCGATGCCGTAGAAATTGGCAACAAATAAATATAGATATCTTGTTTAAAAACAAGCTACCCAAACCGATTTTGCATAGGTGAAATGCACTAATAAATGTTCAAGATAAATGCTATTAGGTCCTATCTTTGAGCTTTCACATTTATAATTCATTAAAGTTAAAAAAGTTTCGTAGTTTCGTCATACAAACAACTCTGTTATTTGTTGCTTGTAATTTTAAAATTGTAATATCTCCCAAGATATTCATTGAAATCATATATTTTTGACTGATTGTGCCCGCAACCCCGTCCGCGTCGAACCTAATGTAAAAACAGTGAATAACTTATAAAATCATCTGAAAATATTAAGTCGATTTGCTTGTCTGCTTTTCTCTCCTACGTATGCCGCGTCGTCATTATATTAACAATAACTTTTGATGGAGTGAATCGTTTTTAATAAAACAAAGACTAAATATTAGTCGAGGCATTTATTACATATGTATCTATTTACATTATCGTATTGCAAAGGGTTCCATTTGGTTTCAATTTCTTAGTCCGTACACCCGTTCAAAGTCGTGGCGAGCGGTTAGATTTATTTGAAATTAATAATAAGTCTTTACCTATGAAATCGCCGTTCTGCAGTACTGGCCATTTCAAATCAAAATAATTTTTGTTTGGCTAAGAATTCTAATTTCAAATTAATTTTATTTTAAAAACACGAAATTCTTTTTCCTAAAGTAGTCATTTGTTTATTGATTAGTGTTATATTTTCATCGCATTTCAATCTTTTAGTCATCATGGTTACGTTTAAAATTGGAGTAATTATGGAATATGAGTACCGTCGTGGCAGCAACGCGGCACAAGCGGCACGCAACATCAACGCACCACGCGTTATTGGTTTGCTCGCTTCCGTTCTGGAAATTTCGACCTGAAATATGAACCTCGCGGTCGTCCGAAAATTTTGGTCGACAATGACGAATTAAAGGCAAATGTGGAAGGTGATGATACACAATCTACAGCTGAATTAGCAGCAGCTTTCGATATTAGCGTCAAAACAATATAGATCCATTTGCGTCAAATTGGCAAGGTAAAAAAGCTTGAAATGGATGGCCCACGAACTCAATGATCGCCAGTGCGAAGTACGCGTCGAGACGTGCCTTGCACTGCTCAACAGACACACAAATGAAGGAATTTTGAACTGCATTGTTACCTGCGATTAAAAATGGATTCTGTTTGATAACCACAAGCGCTCAGCAAGTTGGTTGGATCCTAGTTCAGCACCTAAACAATGCCTTAAACAAAAATTAATATACGTTTTGGGACTTCTAACTGAAAATAAACATTTTTATAATAACTGTGTATTATACGATAGATGAGGTGCGAATTGTTTTATTTCGAAACCAACTGAAACGAAACCGCGAGCAGAAGCTAATGATATATATAATATTATCAACGAATTATTAATCTCAATAATTATCTTGTCGTAAATGTTATATGTTTGAAATGCGATAAATACGCAATATTTATCTATTTTGAATACCTAATTTATGTTATTTGCTTACATTAAATCCGTGATAATTAATCATATTTTATTATTAATTGAAGCATACAATTTGAGTGCACGTTCCGTACGTATCTTTTTTAGTAAATGATTAGTTCATGATAAGTTCTGGGATTTTTTCATAGAACTCGCACTTTTCAAGGCAAATTTTGTGTCGCAATTGACTTCGTGCACTTGAAATCAAAATAATCTGCATAGTCACTGAATATCCCGTCTGCAACGTTAGCGCAGTGATTAGAGGCCATCATTCCGCTGCTACCGTGTATGCAGTGGGTTCGAATCCCACATAGAATAACTATTTTGATATCAATAATTGCTCTAAACTTTGTGTACTTTGTGCCCATGTATTGTATATATGTTAAACAACTGACCACAACATGGCTTGACTCCATAAGTGTGAGATATTTAAAGAAATAATTTGTGGATCACCAGATAATATGCCTGTAGTATTAGAACCCGTAACTTTGAAACTGCTGACCAAAATCTCTAAGGGAAATTTAATTTTTTTTTTCCTTGAAATATTTTTTTCATGTTTTCTAATCGAAAATAATCGACACGTATTTTTTTTTTCAATTTGATACCTGAACACTTCGAGATATGATTTTTTAAAGTCCCGTACTCTGTAAAACACTTTTTTTTAAAAGACTAACTGTATTAAAAGTTTCAAACATAAAATATTCCCTTTACTCTTTAATTGTGTGTAAGCCTACAAGGTTTAAAAAACCTTAGCACATTGTCCCTATTTTTTTTTACAAAATATAGTACGTTGTTATAATCAAATTCATTTTTTTTCTATTCTTTTTTAATTTTTTTTTCGTTAGTTTCTTCTTAAATGTTATTAAAACATGCAAAATTTTGGAGTGGAAAAATGAAAATTGTAAATGGTATGAATTTTTTGAATCAGTTGCACGCGTCGCAGCGAGTGAGCTCACGCGTTCAATGTTAATGTAACTGTAACCAGATTTAAAAAATTCGTACCATTTACAATTTTCATTTTTCCACTCCAAAATTTTGCATGTATGTCTGAGAATATTTAAGAAAAAAATATCGATACTATGTGTCCTACTAAAATATATATGATTAGCTTAGCTGAAACTGTTAGTTTAGTTCGATTCGCGTTGTATCCAAGGCAATAAATAGCCCAAGCTGAAGATCAACATCATATCGGGTGATTTTTTGTTGTTATAACAAACATATGTCATTGAATTGATAAAAAAAAATTAAAAAATAAATGTACAGATACAATTACAGATATATTAATATAGCACGACTTTAAAACAACATTCAACAAACAACATTAGAGTAGTCATTACTGCTCCAAAGGTTTATTATTATTGTCACAAAAAAAATGAGGGTTTTTAGTTTAATAGTGTGGATGAGTGCTAATTTTTATAGCATCGGCTACCTGCGTTCCACTTTAATGACGTTCCAATGATTTAACTATTTCAGATAACTTCATACATTATTGAGGACGTCTATAAATACTTTTAAAGCGTACTTTTAGGCTGATTAAGAGGATGTTGCTGTAAACACTGTGATAAAGCTGTATTAAATAATTTGCATATGGGAATTTTACTGTTGGGCAAATGGAAAACAGCGGAGTACTCTTAAGGGGAATAGAAAAGTGCCTTAATGTTTATTTGGGTTCGAGAAGAGTGGACAACACGTGACTCGTGGTTGGAATTCGGGTTCAATAAATTGGAATATCTTTAGAACTTTGAAATTAATGGTATCTAATATAAAGCCGAAGAATTTGCTTGAACCCACTAATCTCAGGAATTATTGGTCAGGTTTGAAAAATAATCTCAATGTTAGATAGCTTATTTACCGAGGATGATATCACTCTTGTTAAAACTTTACAGAGATTTGTGGCAACTCAAAATCCAAGCTTCGTTGTAGTATTTCTCATACAGTTCACTTGTTCACAATAACCAAACTATGTTACGTAAAACACGAATAATATTACTAAATATAGAGACAATTAACACATGATTATGAATAAAATACAAAATTCACTACATAACATTCGAAGTTCCCGCGAAAAACTTCCAGTAATATACAGATAACTTTTTTAGAAAACTTCATAGGAGATCACTAAACTTCCATCTACGTTTTAAGTACTACACCCGATAGGAAAAAAAAAAACAGAAAAAAGTGTTTTATACGAGACTAATATTTATCTTTGTACGAGTATTCAGCTCCTTAAGGTACCACATCGTTAATTTGAAGCTTTGGGTCGTTGACAAAAACCGATATCTGTGTAATTACTTCTATATTACACTAGATACGCTGTGTCATTTTAGATAATAAGTCACCTAGATTCATGTAATATATAATCGTCTAAAACTGAAATAGTGTCACGTACGCGATGATATATATTTTATTTTAAGTAATACAATATAAATAGAGATAATTAATAAAGGAAAATCATTGTCTTTAGCGCAAGTATAATAAGCTGAGATTCGCTTATAACCGACTTATATTGGAATTCACACAAGATAAAGAGACGTAATATTATCTATTATAGTATCTACTAGACTCTGCCCGTGACTTCGTTCGCGTGGAATAGTTACTTTGGGCGAACGCTACCACGTAGCGGAAAAAAAAACCAACCCGATTTTGAAACATTCTTGATGCTCCGTTCCAATTGGCCTTAGCGTGATAATCCATCCACCATCCTTTCTATAACCATCCCCGATAAATGAGCTATACAACACTGAAAGAGTTTATCAAATCGGACCCGTAGTTCCTTAGATTACCCCCTACAACGTCACAAACGTTACCTCTTTATAATATCAGTATAGATTTAGTTTAGGACACTCAATAATTGTTAGGTGTAGTTTTTCTTTTTCCGCATTACTATTCCTTTAACGCTATTTAGCGAAAAGTAGTGGGGCTTTTTAGATTTAGGTACTTTACAATTCTAAATAATTGTTCACTTCTTCATGAATTTTGTTTCAAACCATTAAAAACCTAATTCTCTGTAGATGTGAGTATAATATCAAATCATAATATCACCCGATTAGGCCTCCCACGGCAGCGGCTCAAGCCTAGGTTCGATCCCTCGGCAGGGAGCCCTTGAGTGCGTTGCTTGCGCGATACGGTGACACACAAATATACATCACCGCTACAACACTACACGATCACCCCCACACACGTGCAAGCCTACACGCTTACACATGAAAGTGGAAGGGTTTACTTTTTTCCCTGATCGAACTGAAAAACTCTCAATTTTCCGATTAATAAATATATGGAAGAGTTGTTGAGGCGTGTATGCTTGGTACACATATACGGTTCAACAACTCATACACATATGAATAGTTAGCTAGGTTAGCTGAGATAGGTCGCGATTTTGCATGCAACAGGCAACAGCCAAGCCGAGGTGTGCCGTGCACCCTTGAGCTGTTTGCCATAATGAAATCGGCTGAGTGCCTTAAGCGCCCGCCTTAGTAGTCCGGTGAAGCTGTTAAGACCTTGCTGGGTCAATAGCGTAGACATTTCGAAAAAAAAAAAAATCAAATCATAATGCTCTAGCTACATAGTCTTAAAAGTAATTTGGGATAAGTTTTTATATTGATTTCCATCCTTTCAATAAAATTTGGTGGTATTTTCTAAAACCATTTCTCTGTTTACGTTCACAAAATTAATGGCGTCACCCAAATCTTTAATATAATAAATGTCAGTACGAAACAGCCACAAAATACTCCATATTAAGATGTCTGAGGCCATACGAATTGTTTGTTTAACAGAGAAGAAATTCGAAATCATAACAAAGTTCCAGACATCTTGTCTAATGAACATTAGAAGTCGTTGCGCCCGAGTTCTTATTGATGTCTTTTATTGAGTTTTTTTTGTGTTCGACGATGAACTAAATGGATCCCTTAATTGTGTTCCCTTAATTGTTTAAAAGACGATTGGTTTTTATAGAAGCGCTCGGTTCGGATTGTGGGTGAGGAATTTAAGGGGAAAAAATACGTACCGTTGTCAATAAAAGCAAATAATACTGAGATGTTAGATTTGGTGGTAAAAAAAATGTATTTGAGGAATAGATATCTGATTAATTCTGGCTTTAGTGTCGAAAGGGGTCAACGACCTTTTCAAAGTAAGGGTTTGTTAAGTCTTTTTTGTTTTAGCCGTAAATTAGTTATTGCAAACTGTAACCTGGTATAATCAACCTTAACAAGACCGTAGTTTTGGGTTTAATGAGCTGATATAGCGCTATTGCTTTGCATTATAATACCATATATTTTGATAAGACGTAAAAAAATAAAAGACTCTGCAGTGTATTATATAGACTGCTTGTTATCTTGACAATGATTAGTTGATAATGTGTTTATGTGTAATGTGTTTTTACAACAAAGTCCTAAAGCATATTACTGATTTGCGGATTGTTAGTTTAAAAGCCACGTAAAGCGAGTTTTTGTGTCAAAACGCTATTATAGAGTGGATTAATATGCCGGTTTTTCTCGATAACTGGGTTGTTTTCCGAACCGGTGGTGGGTTTGATGTTCATAAGCGTCTTCTTAGAGTCTCAATTTAATAAAGTATTTTTGATTGATTGACCTCATGTCATTGCGTTTTTATAAGGTCTAAAGAATAATTCCGATAGAAAGATACTTGGTTGGCCTTTTATAAATAAATTCAATAGCTACGCTCCATATAATGAGTTGTGTTTCTGATTTGTACCTCATTGGTCGAGTACGGAGCACGCAGACGCTATAAGGGACCTTCCTGGATGTCAACATTTTCGAATAAGAAGATAAATTTTAATTGAAGAAAAATGAACGATTTTAAAATTTGACGCACCGCACCGATTCGTTTTTTCACACAGTTCGCTTGTTACCGCCGTCGATAAAGCATTGTGCTTCACGCTATAAGTTTTTTTCTATATAATTGATTATCTTACGCATATATCCGCTTCACCCACTCATAGCTAGAAGAATATTCAGACACCGTTCATCTTGCCTGAGACGCCGCTGCTTCGTGCGAAGTGCTGAGTTGCAGGTCAGTCCACGCTTATTTTTTGGGGTTTTTGTTATTTTTATTTATTTATAAGCATGGCCATTAACTGCTCACACGCTCTCCTTTATTTACACCGCATATCCTGGTGGGGCCTATTTATATGGTCCCATCAGTTCCTTCAATACTTCTGTTTCAGTTAAAGGTGTAAGAAAATTGTATAAAAAATTATTCACTCGAAGCAAAAAAGTCATTGTAAGGAATAAAGTCAGAACTAGTCTAATATATAAAAATCTCTTGTCACGGTGTTTGTGTTTAAAATCCTCCGAGACAGCTCGACTGATTTTTGTGATTTTATTATGTACATTGGGGTGAGAATAGGTTTTAAAATATATTTCATAGCACTAGGTGACTAGGGTGTCGCTGTACAGAACTTTTTCTATTTTTTTGACAATTGTTTATAATTGTATTTTTTCTTGTCATCAAAAAATATCTATAACCCCAAATTTATATTCATCCTCCGATTTAGCACTATATCCAAACAGTTTAATGGTCCGGTCGTTTGTATTCTAAACAGAACGAAATCGTTGATGTTGCTGAATGACAGATGGCGCTACGTCCACCTCATCAAAATTTGTTCCACACATGGATAAGTCATTCACTAAACCAATTAGGTATTTGTTTGAGTGAATCTCTGAATTGTTTGGTTTCACAATTGGAAACGGTAGGAATCGCTATATTCGGGTCCTAGGCTTTTAATATTTTTCGAGTTTAGAAATACAATTAAAACCGGTAGCTAGTTATGTATTTGATTATTTATTTTTTCTAATAGAGTTACTGTAAATTATGTCCCACGTGAGCAAAGCGATACATTAAAATATATTGTACCTACTTGCTTCAGCGCGCGACTTCGTCCTCGTGGAATAGTTACTTTGGGACTAACCTTAACACGCTGCGGAAGTTCTCAATAGGAAAAAAAGCGATTTTGAGACATTCTTTATTGGTGTTCCGCTCTTATTGGTCTTAGCGTAATGATATATAGACTTCTTCAATAAATGAGCCATCTAACACTGAAAAACTCAAATCGGAGTAGTTCCTGAGATTAGCGCGTTCAAGCAAACAAAATCCTCAACTTTATAATAATAGGTCTTTACCTTTGAAATTGCCGTTCTGCAGTACTGGTCATTTCAAATCAAAATAATTTATGTTTGGCTAAGAATTCTAATTTCAAATTAATGTTATTTTAAAAACATGGAATTCTTTTTCCAAAAGTTGTCATTTGTTTATTGATTCGTGTTACATTTTCATCGCATTTCAATCTTTTTGTCATCATGGATACGTTAAAAATTCGAGTAATTATGAAATATGAGTATCGTCGTGGCAGCAACGCGACACGAGCCGCATGCAACATCAACGATGTTAACGGAGCTAACACTACAAACCAACGCACCACCTATTATTGGTTTACTCGCTTCCGTTCTGGGAATTTCGACCTAAAAAATGAACCTCGTTGCCGTCCGAAGACTTTGGTCGACAATGACGAATTAAAGGCGATTGTGGAAGCTGATGCTACATAATCTACGGCTGAATTAGTAGCAGCTTTCGACGCTAGCGTCAAAACAATATTGGTCCATTTGCGTCAAATTGACAAGGTAAAAAAGCTTGACAAATGGGTGCCACACGAACTCAATGATCGCCAGCGCTAAGTACGCGTCGAGACGTGCCTTGCACTGCTCAACAGACACACAAATGTAGGAATTTTGAACCGCATTTACCTGAGATGAAAAATGCATTTTGTTTGATAACCGCAAGCACTCAGCAAGTTGGTTGGATCCTGGTTCAGCACCTAAACAATGCCCTAAACGAAAATTTACCCCTAGAAAAGTGATGGACACTGTTTGGTGGTCTAGCGCCGGTGTGATTCATCACGGCTTCTTACCAAACAGGGTGAGCATTGCTGCAGGTGTGTATTGTGAAGAACTGAACACAATGATGGAGAAGCTGGCATACCTCCAACCAGCATTGGTCAATCGCTTGTGTCCGCTGCTCCTGCACGACAACGCGCGACCTCATACTGCACAGCAGACGGTCTCCAAGTAGCAAGAACTGGGGTTGGAAGTTCTCCGTCATCCGGCCTACTCACCAGACCTTGCGCCTACAGACTACTACTTTTTCTAGAATTTGTATAACTCCTTGGCGGGAAAAAAATTCAATATCCGAGAGGCAGTACAAAATGCCTTTGAAGAATTTGTTGCCTCCTGTCCAGCTGATTTCTTTACGAAGAGCATTAATAAACTGCCACTGCGTTGGCAAAGATGCATTGATTGCATGGGTGATTACTTCAATTAGTACAAATAAAAAATCCATGGAAAAATTTGTTTAAATTTTTTATACAAAACGGCAATTTCATACGTAAAGACCTATAATATTAGTTTAGATGTAAAATGTAGAAAGATGTAAAAAGAGAATAACGTCCATAATTTATATTTACTTCTGTCAATTGTATGTATATTTTATATAG
>JACEII010000050.1:717069-728271 GCA_014332785.1 Antheraea mylitta | reverse complement strand
CCATAATTTATATTTACTTCTGTCAATTGTATGTATATTTTATATAGCATGACATCATAAGTGTAAACGAATTAGATACATTTTTTAGTACTTTGATATTCATCATCAAATTTAAGAATATATATGTAGAGGTGAGGAGCACGTCCTTGTTTTACATATGTTCTTGGGTGCCCGTTTGTGGGAATAAAGTTGTTTGTTAAGTCACAATTATTTTATTTTATACTAGCTGTTGCCCGCGGCTTCGCATGCGTTTTTTTACATATATTAAATAAATTTAAAATTGTGATCGCACATCTAGTGTAAATTACAATAATACTCTTTCAAAAATATTTGTAAGTATTACACGCACATCATCTACTGCAACAGGTAACGTGTACATCATATATGTGAATACGAATAGTGAATCGAATGGGATGGGATTTATCATCAGCCACATAACTGGAACTTTAAACTGCTATATATCACCCTCAGTGCTCACTTACACTATATAAGAAAGTAAAGAAAATAATAAGCTATACATTATCAAACAATATGTGTTAAATCTTTTATTATATAGATATAATATGCCCATAGTGTCGATATAATTAAGTTATTATCATACCTTGCTATAATTTAAATCACATATAAACATATGACTTTCAATTACAACAGCGATGCCCTTGATGTTACAGTTGTTCATAGGCGACAGTAACCACTTACCATCAGGTGGGCCGTCAGCCTGTTTGCTGCCTTTTGAAATAAAAAAAATCTTGGAGTCCAACACAGCGCATGGCACACGTACATGTTTACAGTGAACAACATATTTTTGATTAATTTCACACGGAAGTATGCACGGATAACAGTTCATCACTACATAGTGTAAAACGAAGTCCTGTTCCACGTCTGTCTATATGTCTGTTCGCGATAAGATCAAAAACTACAGAACGCATCTTCATGTCATTTTCACCAATATATGTAATTATTATTGGGCAAGGTATAAGTATAGTTTGTCTTATTATCAGGGCGGGTATCGTCTGCTGAACCCGCTAGCTTAAAATAAAACAGCTAATTAGTTACTTATTTGCCCGTAAAATTCCCGTACAATAGTCAATAGCCTAGTCATTTCTAAGAAAAAAAACCGTTCATAGAGTTCCAGCCGTTTCGGAGATTACCCGGAACAAATAAACGAACAGACATATCGACAGAATTAAAAAAAAATGTTGATATTTGTAGCACCACAGATATATGTATTCATCGAAAAGTATTTATTTTAATATTACATACACACACTTTATTTTTTTAATACGCACTATACATTAATCAAAAGTTGGAAACAAAACTAACGTAACGTACAATAAACTCTCTGAGGAGTTTTTGGCGGAATTTCAGTCATGCAGTGGATTTTATATTTTATTCATAATTTTGTGTTACTTGACTCTATATTATGTTAAATTGGCGGCGTTTTATGTAATTTAATGTTTGTTTATTGTGCGTAAGTGAAATGAATTGGTTTTGAAAATTAAGAAGATAAAAATTTATGAAATATTATATAGAGGATTTAGCGCTTATACCTTTTCATTAACTTAGACATAAAAGAAAACTGGCAAAAGAATACGTAGTAACTACCTATATTGACAACCTCTGAATTGGCAGTATCGATTAATTCCTTCGCCTGTCTTATTGGACGAATATTATTACTACTAACCTTTTAGAATAGCAGTACAAAATAGACTTTAAAAATCTTTGCGATAGCAACGTACTACGTATAATAAAAAATTGGAATAAAAAATAACGTAGAATATACTTTTGAACAGGAAGACAAAATAAACCATGTTAATATTTCCGATAGAATGTTATCATGTTACCATGGCAATGCATATAGTACTGACACTTACACGCAGCGGATGCTCTGAAAATAGCCCGATTTTGAGACATTCTTCATTAGTGCCCCGCTGCTATTGGTTTTAACGTGATGATATATAGCCTATAGCCATCCTCGATAAATAAGCTATCTAATAATAAAAGAAACTTTCAAATCGGACCGGTAGTTCTTGGGATTAGCGCGTTCAACCAAACAAACAAACAAACTCTTCAGCTTTATGATATTTGTATAGAAAATTACAGTGATGCTGTTGTGCAATCTAATTGAGTGCTTGAACTCGATTAACTATTCAAGTATCTAATGTATATAATTTTAATTCAGATATGCACATAATAAGTAGAGCGACATCAATGTAAGTAACGGTACAATACACACAAACAACCATTTTTCTTTTTGTGCTTTATTCTAATGTATGGTATCATCTAAAATCTTCATTGAAATTATATGCTCTCTCTACAGATTAATTCTGATTTATTTGAATGTTAGGAATCGCAAATGCAGCAGAAATTAATCTTCGTATAATATATGGATGCAGAATCAAGTGGTACCTAAGAACACACACACACAGTGTTAAAATAATGTTGGTAATTTATTAAATCTAGTGTTTTTTGGCTTTGATGAACATACACTAAATGATCAAGTATGTTTTGGGAAAAATTAAAAAAATAATAGATATGCATAGCTTTCACAGTATATTATCCACTTGGTAAGACAATAAATATAAAGCGATGCCGTCACGTACTTTACAAATACAAGTTCGTGGAAACGAAATCTGGTGACAAGGTATTTATCGATTAAATAGAATACAAGGTGTGTTAAAAACAAGCGGGAATTTTCGTTTTTGGAAAAAAGAAATTTAGGTACTCAGTCGTCTACATTAATGTTGTCAACTTCAAAATAGTTCTCATTCGATATTATGCACTTATGACAGTGCTTCTTTCCATCGTCGAAACACTTCTCAAACTCGATTTTTGGGATAGTCTTAGGGTCTTTCAGCGATGCGCTTTTAATATCATCTGTGCTTGTAAAGCGGTGGCCCTTCAATTTTCTCCTTATATTTGGAAATAGGAAAAAGTCACACGGAGCCATGTTTGTCAAATATGCAGGCTGGGGTATCATTACATTATTCTTTTTGGTCAAGAACAAAAAAAACTCGTTTCATACCTACCATTGGAAAAAGTTTAATGGCATAATCTAATCAATATGCCAACATCATCTGCGACTTCTCTGATTGTGATTCGGCGATCATTCATAACCATTGCTTTCACTTTTTTCACGTTTTTATCGGTTTTTGAAACGCTGGGGCGTCCGGGGCGCTCGTCATCTTCAACGTCTTCACGGCCATCTTATAAACGCTTATACCATTCCTAAACTCTTGTTTTACTCATAACAGACTCACCATATACCTTTGTTAACATTTCACACACTTTATCTCAGTTTTACGCAACATTTCAAAAATCTTTTAACAAAGAAAATCGCCAAGCTCATAAAAACACATCTAATCTTAGCGGCTGCTAGAGACAAAGTAAGCAATGAATACAGTTAAAAGTTTTATCGTGCTTCGGGACCAGATATATCAACATAATAAAATTTGACTATTGGACTCACCAAACCCGCGAAATTTTAAAATGCCCGTTATTTTCTGAACATACCTCGTATATATCGTCTGTACATACATATAATAAGAATGGAAACCTGACATGTCAGTACTTTTCATATTTTTGTGAAAAAAAAATGTCATAGATGTCTTCGAATAAGTATTGCAATTATTTTTTTAAATATCAGCCTGTCTGTCTATATGTCTTTTTGCATGCTTGTTTCACTCTTAAAGTATTGTGTTCACTAGTATACCTCACTAATAACATCATAAAGCATATCTTCCAGTAACATTTAACTTTGGTTACATTAAAATCGGTTCACTCGAAACTTATTGTAATTTTAATGACAATTTAACTTAAGTACGAGAGAAAAGTAAATGGACTCGAAAATTTTATTAACTACTGTATTTTTTCCAGAAGTTCCACGTGGACGAAGTCGCGGACACAGCTAGTTGTTAATAAACATTCATCTATTTTTAAGTTGGTACACAGGTGTACAGGTTTTGCAAAATTGTATGATTCTGAAATATTTATTTGATAATTGTCCATGATATGATAAATTATCAGTTATATTGAAAGAAGTTATGTAAAGACGGACAATTTGATAACGGTTTATAATGAACGCTTTAAATGTAATGATAATTAATCGTTCTTCATTATCGAATTGCAGTGAAATGATATGTGAATATTTAAATAAAATATCTGTTATATAAGTATGTCAATTTTATATATTAGATTATATATTAAATTAGATTATATATTACATTAGTGCTTAGAATATGCATACTGTTTGCGAGGAAGGCGATGTTTGGATTACCTTTACTATTCCATTTATGTTTAATTTTATCGTTAACAGATGGCGCCACTATCAAGTTAGATTACGCTTTCGTTTAATCGTTTTCATCTAGTCACATTGATATCGGAGTAGTCCGGTGAAGCTCCCGCACACCCGATTAGGCCTCCCACGGCAGCGGCTCAAGCCTAGGTTCGATCCCTCGATAGGGAACCCTTGAGTGCGTTGCTTGCGCGATACGGTGACACACCAATACATAACTGCTACAACACTACACGATCACCCCCACACACGTGCACGCCTACACGCTACACATTTTGGTGGAAGGGTTTACTTTTTTTTCCCTTATCGAATTGAAAAACTCTGAATTTTTCGATAAAAAATATATATGGAGGAGTTGTTGAGGCGTATATGCTTGGTACACTTATACGTTTCAACAATTCAAACATATATGAATAGTTAGCTAGGTTATCTAAGATAGGCCGCGATTTTGCATGCAACGGGCAACAGCCTAGCCGAGGTGTGCCGTGCACCCTTGAGCTGGTTGCCAATATAAAATCGGCTGAGTGCCTTAAGCGCTCGCCTTAGTAGTCCGGTGAAGCTGTAAAGGCCAAAAAATTAAGGCCAATAGCGTAGTCAGTTCGAGAAAAAAAGAAAAAAAATCCGGTGAAGCTGTGAAGGCCTAGTAAGGCCAATAGCATAGTCAGTTCGAGAAAAAAAAACATTGATATTGGTCGGACATTAAATAAATTAGCCAGATATTTCAATTATTTGATTCCATTTTTAATATCAAAAATCGATTAATCGATCAGATCGCCATCCTTAGTTCGGTCATTATTTTTTTTTTAAATACAAATAATGTTAATTAGTTTGTTGTCAAAAATCAATAACTAAAAGGAAACAAGATTGTATTAAATTATCACAGGTTTGATAGCATAAATTCCTTATATGTTTTAAATAAAAATAATACTAATATTGATAAACTCAATTAATTAGTCGTAATTATATAAAATAGTCGTATCTATACGCGGTTTGATGGCTTCATTAGTATTTAATTTATATCTTCTTTTATTGCATCCACTTAGAATATTTTTAAATTTATTTAACACGAATACACTCTGTTTCGTATTATGATTCATTTCGACGTAATATACATTCTGTGAATTATGTATTTAATTAGAAATTAAACTTATTCTATATTTTGACTAACCGCAATCGTAATTGATTACATTTTTTTAGTAACATATATATCAAAAATAAATACAAACATAAGTCCAAGAAAATTTTTAAAATAAAGACGCTTTTTGTGACTGTCTGTATTTTCTGCTAAAGTACTCAACTGATTTTAATACGATTATCACTATCGTTTATCCAAGTTTTTATCGTTTATACAAGTACGTTGTATCATATGTACGTTGTATATTCAATAGACAAAGTTGATGTATTGTAATGAAGACGCTAGGAGATATATCCACTTCACTTGTGCACAATATCGAACTATACTGCGTAAAACACCACGAATATTACAAAATATACAGTGAACTAACACAAGTTTACGAATAAAATATAAAATTATACAAAAAATCCACTACACGAAATTCCAAGATCCCGGCAAAAACTCGCAGGTTGTTCATAGTTGATTCATATTTGAATTATGTCTAAAATTCCCCATTCCAATGTACAAGGAAAAATAACGTAGTAGACTGTAGACAGCGTAGCGGACACCTACGCCGTAGTTCATTGTGCATGTTTCATGAACAATTCAATAGAGCGAGCCACATGCCAATTAACTCACCAACTTTCTTTTTCAATTAACATTATTTTGCGATAAAGTCTCCTTAAAATTAATACATTGTGAGGTTTAGCTACGTATCTCACAACTAATTACATCAATTAAACCCTGGACTTTTCAAAACCATAAAGGTTTATGCTCCATAGAAATAAATTTAGACCTTATGAGACACAGTTTAACGGACTATTGGCATAATAGGATTTAACAATTATCGTATCTATTACTGAATTTGAAAAACATGTGCAATAAGAAATTATAATTTAATAAAGATGGCTAGATATTTCAAATCACGATCCAATATTTTGAGATCTCGTTCTCAAAAAGGTCTAACAACTTCCAACTAAATTGAATGACACCAGTAGCATCCATGAAGGCGGATACTTTGGCCCAGACAAAAAAAAATTAGAATTTCAGTTTTATCAAAAATAAATATTTCAAAATTAATCACAACATAAATAACTGAAAACTAATAACTTATGAAATACAAGCGGTATATAAATAAATCATAGTGAAATAACTATGCTCAGTGAGAAGTTATCAACCAAATAACTTTTGTGGCCTTGAAGTCTAAATACCGACCACCAACTTTTAGCGCCCCGGATAAATCACCGGCCATTAGAATGAGTGTTCTGTTCACTCCTAAATGTGTAAAGGTTGATGAAATTATAAAAATCATTAGTATAAATCGAATTTATCAATTACACATAACATTGCATAAATATAACAAAACGCCAACAGCCGATATAATTACATGAACACGGCAAATTACGTTACGTAACGTTACACAATATGTTAATATAACGCATAATGTTAATATTTCAAACGTATACGTTGTATTAACAACGTGATGCGATAGCGACACAATTAGGTGGTAATGTTTGTACGACAGATTACAGTGCAGTTATATTTTGTAATTGTTTAAAAATGTTAAATTTGTATTAAAATGCTTATAATCATCTAACACGTAGTTATTGTTACAATTTTGATAACCATTAAGTTGCAGGTTAATTTTAAAAAAAATCGAATCTCGCATACACATGTCTATTAGGCGAATGTTTAAAGGGTGACAACCCTTCAACCGTATGGTAGGTCGTGGTCACATTTTACATATGAAGTAATAATATCAAAACAAATTCTAATAAACAACAAAATGATCTGTAGTTAAAATTTATCCTGAAACTTTTAAAAGTATGGGAACGATACTTTTAAACGTAAAAAATCACACCTAGGTTTAACGAAAAAAATTGAGGAGGCGCTTTTCAAGCTTAATCATTGCGTAACTGCTTCTTGCCGGAATGCTGCACGGTCGAATAAAGGGAAGCGGGGTGCGGGACGCGAGTCAGAGTGCGCAGCATAGTGTGATTTACGGGTTCCCTATCTATTACATTAACTCCGTTTTGCGTAAATCACCTGATGTTGAGAGTATATCAGTTTTGTGTATCTCGAGATAATTAGGTCAAATATTAAGATTTTTTAATTTATTTATAACGAGAAGCAAGTAATGAATGATCTGTAAGAATATTACAACTCTTTAACGAGTCATGTTGTATATTTAAAGTGCATAATAACATCTCGTAAGTTCTGCTGCATTCACAGTACCTAAGATTCTCCAGGTAAAAGATATTGACACTGCTAGGTTAGTCTACTTCGCTTACTTTTATAGCTTAATGTAACAGCCTCAGCAGCTAAGGTAGATACTATAATTTTGGTACAAAAACGGGCTGTTCGAGCAATACATAATATGGACTCTTGTGAATCATTCAAAACTAAGCTTTAGCAATTCAGTATCTTAAGTCTACCCTCCTAATACATTCTTGATAATTTAATGTATGTCTGAAAAATCTTTGAAAGACCAGATTTAAAAAAACCTACATTATCTAAATTCTAGAATCTATGAGCAACTGGTCGTCCCATGTTGAAGGCTCAGTAAAACCATTAGCATTTTAGGTAGTAGTGTTTGGTTTTACAACAAAGTCGTGTTTTCCACTATATTTACCATAAAATGTCGCCTGGCCACAAGTCAGTCATACCAAACTTTCATCCAATAAAGAAGATAATCAGACAGATATACAGAGCATCTATTATATAAGTGTAGACAATCAATCTACAAACTTGCTGTGAGTTACTATTTTATTATTCTATAAAATTTCTATGACCACATAAAAATAATATATCGTTATGAACTGTATCAATACTTTATCCGATTTAGGTCTCGAGGTAATGCTTATGAACGTTAAAACCACCACATAGATCTTGAGAGGACTGAATAAATCAAATAGGTTCTATACAACTTTCACCTTGTATTCAATCGCTACATTTTGTATTTTTATTCTAACAATGTTAGCAAGAGTAACCATTTTCATTACATATATATATCGTTAACAACGTACTGTATTAATGTCACAAGTAAAAAACTCGTAATAAAAATAATAAAATAAATACAGCGCACCATAATCTCGTAAGCGTCTCATTTTCTTGTAGGACGAAAGAGATTTGAGTTAGTGTGAGTGTTGGATATATGTGTGTGTACTGTAATAGAGCGATGACGTGATTTCCTGCGCTGAGTTATTGCTACTGTACCGGCGCTAAATGGTTTGAACGCGATGACTTTGTAATGAGGGCATTATTAATCAGTAATATTTAATTTAGAGTGAACATATTATAACTTTAGGTCGCATGAACAAGAGAAGTATGATTTAAAACAATGAGTGAGTATATATAATTCATAAACTTATATAACTGCATTTACATTACATTATGTTTTCAAGTTTTCTTAAAATTAGTAACACATAGGACTTCAATTAATGGTTTTAAATAGCATTAAATTATAAATCTGTTGGCATTATTTTTGAATAAAAATCGTATCAAAAATTTATCGAAATATTTTCCTGTTCCTAATCGTCTGATAAATTAGCTTAATGTGAACGTTTCAAAGTTTGTTCAATTGGAAATAATTTAGATATAAACTATATATATATTATTTAACTCTGCCAACTGATATTTTATGATTTAAATTATCAAATCAATCATCTTAATGATAAAAACTTATCTACATTTGACAATATGTTATTCTATTGAATATATATATATATATGGAAATTGTTAATGGTTACTAAAGACTTTATTTAATATTTTCTTTCGACATTTTTTGTTTCGACAGCTGTAAATTTTGAGACACTGTTGTTGCCAACAACTTTTATCAAATAACTTTCTTTTCATGTAATGTTTTTTTTTTCAAATGTTTATTACGTTATAATAATAGTGGTATTTTATAAGTATGTAATAATGGAACTCTAGAAGATACTAGCCGTTTAATAAAATCTATGTAAACATACCAACATTAACAGCCAGAAATTCAAGAAATTTTCTATCAATTATTTTTAGGTAAAATTATACACTGTAAGAGTAAAAATATTTTTTTCATATGTATATTGTAAATGATAATAAAACTAATGAATAATTGTTTTTTTTCTTTTTTGGCATGTGTTACATTTATTCACTCGCATGGCATATTTCAATTTTATAATAACAGCATTTCCTTCCTTTAATTTTAGGTACTGCTTTAATATTTTTTTTATTTATTTGTCAATAATTATTCTTTTTACTATTATATAACTACTTTTTTTACGTTTTTGTAACTTTATACTATATTAAATAATAGTACTGACTTTTTTAAGGCTTGCGATTGTTTTTATAACACTTTATGGTACATATCTTAGCATACTAGAAAAAAATACTTTATCATTAATATTGCACATTTTTCGATGATAATTATTTTTAGCCTTAATATGGCTGTGATAACAATGTTCATTATATATCAAGTACTCAGTATTTAATGTTGTTATATATATCACCACGATTTATTATCTTTTTATCGCTGTTTTAATGTCGATTATAATAATAATTGAGAATTAAATTCAATGATAATTATGTTTTTAATTGAAAACATTATACTATCATTTGCGAACTATCCATATATTCAGGGATAACTGCCTATTTGAAAGGGTAAAATAAAATTTTGTAAGCTATAAATTTTACATGAAGCTTTAGTTCAGTGTTTAAAGTAATTATATCAAGTAATCTTTAATTTGTTCTTTTGAAATTAAAACAAGTTTTGCTAAATAATATAAATGTAAAGATGTACATCAACAACATAGAACCAAAGTTGCACAACAAGAACGATATAATATGATTTAAAAAATATCATGAGCTTAAACGAGTTTTTTATAGTATCTAAATTAAATTAAACATTTTTAATTTCAAGTTCAATAAATTTTATATAAAGCATTTCAGTGTTTATCTTTACGTATGTGATTGAAAACGTAATTGTTATTATTAAATGCATCTAAGTATTGGACGATAACAAAGCCTTATAAATGGCTCTTTTTAAATCTTATCAATTGCAACTTTACCAAGAAAACAATATTTGGCTCCTGACTTTATCGCGTTGATACATGCTGTAATTTATATCTGTAAACGTTTTGTACTATCATAATACATTATAATGTGATAATTGAACGATTAGTGTTAATCGTGCGCGATATCATACATTGGCGCAGTATTGCGGTTGAAATTATAGATAATTGATTGTGTTTAGTTGTTATTAATGATTCACGATTTAGTGGATTCACGTATAAGTGGTAAATTTTTTGTACACGTTTCCATGAAATTAGGTAATGTATTTTATATTTGATTATAAATAGGTGTATCCTGTATATCCATTAATGATTTTTTTTTTTCAGGTATAAGGATTTCGAATACAGAAACGAGTCAATAATAGTGGCGGTTTGTTGAATAACATTTTGAAAAAGTAAGTACTTATAAATATCTCTTATTCTATTGTTTATGAAATGAGTTGAAATGTATACATCTTGTGAATGTGAATTCATATACAGTATTTACACGTTAAATTATTACATTAATATTATGTTTAATTATGATTATTTATTAATTTATTATTTATTAATTAATTTTTGCATATTATTATTCTGAACTCTATATGAGAAATACGCACGCTATCTCCATTCCTTTAGCGTAAAGGTTATATACGGTTTGCCTTGAATAATATCAATAAAATGAATGCTAAAAAAATAGTTCATCTATCAATGCAATCAGGTTCTATAGTTAATTATGACCTACATTTTTAAACAACGTTAGA
>JACEII010000050.1:692582-704968 GCA_014332785.1 Antheraea mylitta | reverse complement strand
TAACATTATTACCTGGTCAACAATAGCGATAATAATCTCGAAGATTAGTTGCCAAAAATATAATAACATTGCTTGTAAGCTTCTCTCGCATATCATATCAAATTCAATTTTTTTTTTCGAAATGACTACGCTATTGACCCAGCAAGGTCTTAACAGCTTCACCGGACTACTAAGGCGAGCTCTTAAGGCACTCAGCCGATTTTATCTTGGCAACCATCTCAAGGGTGCACGGCACACCTCGGCTTAGCTGTTGCCTGTTGCATGCAAAATCGCGATCTATCTTAGTTAACCTAGCTAACTATTCATATATGTATGAGTTGTTGAAACGTATATGTGTACCAACTATACACGCCTCAACAACTCCTCCATATATTTATTATCGGAAAATTGAGAGCTTTTCAGTTCG
The DNA here is from genome assembly GCA_014332785.1 of Antheraea mylitta. Taxonomy (NCBI): domain Eukaryota; kingdom Metazoa; phylum Arthropoda; class Insecta; order Lepidoptera; family Saturniidae; genus Antheraea; species Antheraea mylitta. Next base: position 704,562 of record JACEII010000050.1, on the reverse strand, counting down.
ATAAGGGAAAAAAAGTAAAGCCTTCCACTTTCATGTGTAAGCGTGTAGTAGGCGTGCACGTGTGTGGGGGTGATCGTGTAGTGCTGTAGCAGTGATGTATATTTGTGAGTCACCGTATCGCGCAAGCAACGCGCTCAAGGGCTCCCTACCGAGGGATCGAACCTAGGCTTAAGCCGTTGCCGTGGGAGGCCTAATCGGGTATTCAAATTTAATTTTGTTTAATCTCAAGAGAGAAGTGTTACATTTTACCTCAAACACGTATGTTATAGAAAGCAATAATATTAAAGAAAGTCACATGTAATTATGAGTTATGATACATTAAATACATGTCATAAGTAATTTAGATTGCGATAAACAATTGCTGTTATGATTAAAATCAGAATTGACGTAATACTTTCAAAGTTTATCATTTGATTACCTCATTATTTTTTCATTCATTTCCGTTGGAAGTTTTACACTAAAATTACGAAATTAATTACTTACGTCTCCAACTGATTCGCAATCACCATATCATCATCACCATCTTCTTACCTTATTCCACCTAAGTAGGTCGGCACAACATGTTTTCCTTTTCCAGTCTCCCCTATCAGATAACATCCCTATATTCACATCCTACTTTTTTATACATTATAGGTTAAATTTACGTTAGCGTTTGACCAAAGTCCTTTTTATGTTAAGTAAGCACATAGTTTAAGACTGTAAACACATCGAACCTATTTTTCTGACCCACAAATACAGCTGCCGGAACACACCAACAGGTGCTTGCTGACAGATTTATAACTTGAGAGTAGTAACTAGCTAGGCGGACTTATAAAAAAAATCCTATCACTGTGCTATGGTTTCATCATAGTGATTTCTTTAACTGGAAGGTCCGACTCAGTCGCAAGTATTCGAACTTAAATCCATTGACGTTGTATCCGAACACGCTATCAGCTAAGCAGTCATCGCTTCAATAAACTAAAGCAAAACCGAGTTTTTGTCAAGATTTCAGTCTGTCATGTAGTGGATTTTATATTTTATTCATAATCTTGTGTTACTTGACTCTATATTGTGTAAAGTTGGTGGTGTTTTATGTAATATGGTTAGTTTATTGTGCATAAGTGAAGTGAATCGTAAATAATAACACGGACCATGAATTCTGAGATGCCACAAAAATTCCCAGGAAAGTTGTAACAAGAGCACCACCAACTTGTTATAACATTTGAATAACTGCACGACACTTTACTTGAATATCGATCTCTCCTGATAATTTTAAATATAACTTTGGCTTTATCAACTCAAAACTTGTCTCCAAGTGATATATATGCCTATATCAGAACATTTTTTTAATGATTATTCGAAGATTAAGAAGATATAAAATGTCTGAAATATTATATAGAAGATTTGGCGCTTATGCCTTTACATTAACTTGAACATAGAATAAAACTAACTAAAGAATATACAAGAATCACATATATTGACAACTTCAGAACCGGCAGTATGGATTAATTCCTTCGCCTGTCCTATTGGACGAATATTATTACTACTAAAGCAAAAGCACGAGAAAAAGCTGGTAAATCCTTATTCAAATCGCTTACCAATTTATTTGTAATATGATTCAGTTATCTTTATGTAGCCTTAACAATTAGATTACAGAGTCCATTAAATATTATACAAAATATAACTATTACCCGGTTTCTAAGTTAGTTATTATGATTGTAGTTTATGTTTTTAATGGCGTTATCGGTTCGATAGCTTGTCAAATTACGTTTCTGAACACACAACCATACGATAAATGTCAATAAAACTCAACAAGCCTAGCTTATGGATAACTTGATCAGTAACCATTGGTAGATTAACCGCGTATCTCAGAAACCGGGCATAGTACGTTCAGCTTAATTCTAATTATCAAATTATAATAGACAATGGATCTAGTAGAGTATAAGAAAAAGATGTAAGACACGCTTGCCTCACCACCTTACAAAACTCCTCCTACTAATAATTTGTATTGTTAGAAATTGTCGTATTATTCTTAAGAGGTTATGTACTAAACTGTCAGAGAGTAGGTAATAAAACAGAGACGATAAACCACACACTCTTTAACAGCCTGAATGTTCGCATAAAAATAATTTATTTTAAAAGGGAAATCGCTGCATCCTCTCTCCTTAACACTAAACATCTGTCATTCTATCATCAAAAACATATAAAAAACTACATAAATTAATAGTAGGGAAAATCAAAGGGGTCACATCAAAAAGTTTTTTTAATCCAGGAAACGGTGACAATTAACACATCAAAAAGCAAATCAAACGCGACCGTCGCGTCTGTGTTCGTTTCGCGACAAACGGCTGTTTCCGATGTTCGTATTTATTTCTTGTTTATTTCTGTTTCCACCATCGCACTATAACATTTATATGGGTGAAATGGGAATAGGGCTGTCAATATCTAAACACTAGCTTCTGCCCGCGTCTTCGCTTTCGTGGAATAGTTAGTTTGGGCTAACGCTAGCTTTAATTCGCGACTTCGTTTACGTAGAACGTAAAAATATTTTTAAATAATACGTAAGTTAACCCCGATTTTGAAATATGCTTCATCGGTACTCCGCTCCTATTGACTTTAGCGTGATGATATATAGTCTTCCTCGATAAATGAGCTATGTAACACTGAAATTTTATTTTCAAGCGTGTTCAAGGGAACAGACTCTTCAGCTTTATAATATTAGCAAGTATAGATTCAAATTTCATTGCAAAATTGTTATTATTAGTATATTTACAATTAAATGTCGACCCATAATAAATAAATAACTCAAATATTCCTTATTGTGTAAGTACAAAAGACTATTTGAAATTAAAACAATATTCTGTTATTTTTGAATGATTTTTCTATTATGAAACTACGCTTATAGTAATAAATTGCTTATATTGTGCAGTACTTATTTAGTTAGCGTTTATATAAAATAAATAAATAGTAAGGTAACCCTCGAATATGAGATACAGTCGGTGTATCAAAGAGCCCACACAAGATGCGTTTCCGTGAGTGGGCAGGCATGCAGGCAGGCGCGGGGGACGCGGCGCGGTGTCCACACGTCGTTACCGATTAAGGAATCACCCCGGGGAATCGGACGGAACATTGTCAAGATTTGAAGTTCTGATTGCTTAGTAGATTCTTCAAACGACGTGACTTTCAACTGTAGGAATTCTAATATCGACCTTAAAATTACCATGGAATTGGTGGTCTAATATTCAAATTCGGTGGAATGTACATTCACGTCTTTCTTAATAATAAACTACATACTAATATTTGTTCTCGTTAATCTATTCCTTGTAAACAGTAGATTTTTGAATAACAATCATGTCCTACCCTTGAAGACGTGTAAAATTTCATGATGATCTGTTACTTTTTTATTGAAGAAGGCGTTACTTTGCGGGAATCTATAATTAGATATTATAGTGGACGTTACTTTGCACTTCAGTCTGGAATTGATTGACCGCTACCACGTCTCTCTGCAGCATAATATGTTTGATTTCATGTTTTATCTGCGCGAGGTGCACAAGTAATAGAAAGCGAAATATTGGCAAGAAATACAATTAAGTAAACAGTGTCAACCATCGCGTCGTCATGTTCAACCGTTAACCAGCAACGCGTCTTTAAATTCTTTTTGTTGTTTTAGTTACTCAAATAAAATTAAACGTTTTTTTGACAGTGTTACGGTAGAGGTCAATCAATTCCAAACTGAAGTGCAAAGTAACGTCCACTATAATATGATTGGTTATGTACAATTTTTTAAACTAGTGGCGGCAAACAAACATGCGCGTCAACTGATGATAAGTGATCACCGCCGTCCATGGACATCTGCGAAACGAGAAGAATCACAAATGAGTTGCCGGCTTTGAGAAAGGAGTAGGCTCGTTTCTTGAAAAATGGCAGATTGTATTCGTCCGGAAACGCTGCCGCTGGGAGTTCATTCCAAAGAATTGTCGTACGCGGAAAAACGAACGTGAGAATCGCACGGTGCACGACTTCCAGCCATCGAGATGACACTGATGGAACTTCAGTCCGTGACGAGTCGTTCTGTAACGGAACTCAGCAGCAGGTATCAGTCCAAACAGCTCTTCAGAGCATTCTCCGTGGTAGATCTTATAAAGGAAGCAAAGCGACGATACTTCCCTGCGAAGCGCCATGGTGTCTAGCCTTGAAGAGAGCATCTGATTGCCGATGATTCGAGCCGCTCGACGTTGGATTCGGTCAAGAGGAAGTAGGCGACATTAAGGTGCTCTGGTCCAGAGGTGGGAACAATATTCCATATGTGAACGGACTTGCGTTTTATAAAGCTGAAGGCGATGACCAGGTGTGAAATACTGTCCTGCTCTGTTAAGAACACCTAATTTTCTTGAGGTTAGTTTTGCTCTGCCTTCCAAATGACCACCAAAGTGAACGCCGCTTGATATATCGACACCCAGGATACTGATGTTAAGCTTGGCGACTAAGAAAACTCCCTGGAAGATAGGAACTGCGTCAAAGAGGGTCTTTTTTGCGGTAAAGATACAGACTTGCGTTTTAGTGGGGTTGAACTCGACCAGATTTTGTCATCCCCAATCTGAGACAAGCTCGAGAGACGTTCAATTTCAGACACAAGTCTATTACGGCTCTCATAAACGCGTTTTCGAGAAACACCTGCACGACTGGTGTAAAAGGAATCCACAGTACTATCATCTGCATAGCAATGAATGCTGATTTGCAACAAAGCATTGATATGCAGAAGAAACAAGGTGGGGGATAGTACACAGCCTTGCGGGACACCAGCACTCACAGATCTGAGTCGGATCAACGACGACTTTTATGCTTCGATCCGTGAGAAAACTGGTCACTCAATTGCGTAGTTTCTCGGGGAGTCCATACGAAGTCAGCTTCGTGAGGAGCGCTTCGTGCCAGACTCGATCGAAGGCCTTAGCAATATCCAAACTAACGGCGAGGGCCTCACTCTTAATTTCAACTTATTTACTACTTAAAGCTTGAAATTATAAAAAACAACTTATTTATAATATTAGTAAGATCTAGCTGTCACCCGCGACTTTGTTCGCTTTTTATGTTAGCACTATATATTATCTCCGTATGACTAATGTTTTATGCAGCGAACAGTGCGATAAGTCTCAATTGGTAGGACTTTTCAGGTCTACTCTTCACATTTATCGCTATATTTTGGTTAGTTTAAAGAATATATAGATAAATGAACTTATGTGTTATGCTGATGTATCTGTTAAATTAGCGTAAAGTTTCATCGAAATCTGTTCAGTAGATTTTATGTGAATTAGTAACAAATACTCAGACATGGTCAGAAACTTTCTTGCTTATATTAATAGGACTATTCAAAAGCAAAATGATGACAAAATTGCTAAAATTTGTATTCATAATTGACTTCATAATAGTAGATTGATTCGTACCGTCCATTACCAAGCTTTATGGAAGCAACGACAGTGAAATCACTATACTAAAAGCTTCCTATGAGTAAAAGTCTATAGACGACCGTCAATATATTTTAGTTTAAATGATAGCTGGTGATCTTCTATATATAAAACCAGTGACTCCCACGAACGTCTCACTTTAATAATAAGAATGTCCTGAAATTACATCGCACAGTAATTTGCCTAATCCAATTTAAATCTCAACCATGCATGGGCCCATTTCTAACACAGAGAACAACACAAAAATTCGGTGCCGACTTTTAGGAGGAATTCTGTGGTAAAATATACGTGCAACACTATACTAGTACTCGTGTGCGGTTGAAATTCGACAACAGTTGATTTTGATTCATTTTTGAAGTTTCAATATTACAGAACAAAATCCGCAATTTTTATTGATAACGCAATTTAGTCGCATTTTCTGACCAGCCAGTATATATCTAGTTACCGAGACGCTTGCAAGCTGGCATCATAGTGACTATCGATGGACAATAAAACCCACTGTCTTTGTTTTGTGAAAGTAGCTTAAATTTGAAATTAAATTATTGTAACAATTAAATTTTGTGAACGTAGAGAAATTTAGATTTTTTTTTGAATAAATATCTACCATTAATCTAATTTTCAAATGAATAATTAAAAAAATCCATGTGTTTTAGATCCTTAATATTGGTGAAAGCTCTGATTCTTTTTCATTTTCTAAATACATCTATAGACACTATTAAATATGATAACTCATTTTGTTTACTAAAACGATATTACGAATTACCAGTTTGTCATATTAGACTATACCCGCGCGTTCAGATATTTTTCTATATGCCACATTTTAGTCACTATTCCCGCCTCATTCTCTATTAGATATTCAAGATTATAAATAACTAAATTATAAACTAGATTATATGGCCTTCTCCAGGTCCAAGACGATCTCTATGTCAAATTTCATTGCTATCGATTCAAAGGTATAGTCGTGAGAAAAGTAACAAACAGGCCGACAGTATTTAGGATGTTATGTTAACTAACGACAGTCCACAACTTCGGAAAGTAAATTTAATAAAGTGAATTCTAGCGCCACCTAGAGAGGAGTTATAGGAAAAAGAGGTATAAATTTCCATGGTGATCAATCAAAGGTTGTTCTTCATAACCAATGCTAATATCTATATTGAGTTTGACTATTTTATTAATCTAATTTAATCACTAGTCGATCTTATCTGACACTATTCCATTCTGTACTATATTATTTAACACGGTTATTAATTCATTTCAAATAGATAGGTAAGGTATACTAATTACCTAGATACGGCACCGTCGGTCTCGTGAACCAATTTTGATTTTCGTATACATCTTTATTGTGTCTTCTAAGCTGTACAAAGTGTAATCGTATCTGACGAACATGAATTAATCGAAAGTAATTATCAAGAACAAATAGAAAAATGATTTATTCAGTTTAAGTCTTAAGAAGGTGAGTATGAAAGTAAAAACTACCACCGACTTGTAAAACAGCCCAGTGATCGAGAAGAAGAATGAATTAGAAATCCTTCGCTGGTCATCACTGTCAGGCAGGCTTACTCAGAAATCTATGTATGTTATGTTTAAGGAGATATAGAATGGAGGGAAGAAACTATTAGAGAAACGATTCGAAAATTTCATAATCCTGCAAAGGTTTACCATATAGAACGAACTATAGCTTCGGAAGCCATCTCGCATTGTTTTGTGGAAAAATGGAGACGAGGGAACTTGATTCAACTACTCTTCAGAATACTCGTAAAAGTAATCCGTCCCGCTTGAATATAGATAAACTTTAACATCAGCTCTGGTTATCAAAAATTCATATAACTGTAAAGAAGCCTTCGCAAGGTTCAATTGTGATTATGCTACTGCTTTACGTATTCCTATCACAAATCTCTGGTGCAGTTGGCAACATATTAAATACACACGAGATATTCCAGCACAATCCACAAGAGTATCTAGGAGTACCTATTATAACTCACTTCAAGGCTAGATTTTTATTGATGTTATAAGGTTATAGTAACTATTTAGTATCATGTTTGCATGCTTTTTTACTATTTTAGATTATATGATTGATTATAAAATTGATATATTTAACATTAAATATTATAGTGGACGTTACTTTGAACTTCTGCCTTGAATAGATTGGCCGCTATCACACGGCTATTTCAACAAAACACGTTAGATTTTTTAAGCGTTTTTATGTATTTTAATCGTTTTAATTACTAATTTCGCTCTCTCTCTTTCTATTACTAGTTTCATGTGTAAATTTTTCCGGTACACTCGGATAGATAAAATTAAACGTTTTTTGTTGAGTTTAAACGGAATTTCAAAATATTGTTTAGGGGAAAGTGGGGGAATTGGGAACACTTAACTTCAAACGCTAAAAAATATTAGAAAAAGGTTATAAACTAAATGAAATTTTATTGCTACACAAACTTTAGTTATCTATGTACTTAGTAGTCATAAAACGTTATTTAAAATTTTTCATTTTAATAAAAATATAAATGAAAACAAAAAACATTGCCGTTCCTGTTTGCCCGATACCCTATGGGGTAATTGAGATCATCCCGTGGGGGAAAAGGGAATGGTATGAGGTAATCAAAAAAGACGTTTGATCGATCTTTCTTACGTAATTACAAGGCATCTGAAATAATTTATAAAGTTTAAATATTTTTACACAATCAACCAGCAGCTCTATGGGTAATTAGGAGGGTAAGGGGTAATTGGGAACGTTCCAAATTATCTAACTAATACCGTTCCCAATTACCCGAATCAGTCAATATATATAAAAATGGCCGCCACTTTCAAAAGCATTTTTCATTAACTTCAATCTATGTTACATTTGAAAACAGATACTGCGTGTATGATATGAGCAAAAACATAATACCTTTGAACTCAAGAATATGATACTTACATGCGTTATAACTGATGACAAAAATTATATCGAAAATACAAAAATAATTGTTCGACTTACAGTGACAAAACTAGTGCGTCCTTTCAATCCTACTTTCGCATACGCAATGAATGGCTCTCCATTCAGCCGTAGAATAGGTTCGCGACAGTGTAGTACGGGGAGATGTACTATTTATCTAACTGTTCCCATTTACCCGTCGCTCTCAATTACCCCACTCTCTCCTACTGTACTTAAGATTATTAAAAAAAAAACATCAGCAATTCATCATCGGTCAGCGATATATGTGATCCTGCGGTCATGAAAACTGGATGTATTGACTTATCCTGAAACGTTATGAACTAAAACAGAGTCACTATGACGGCTTTATCACTATGCGCATTTTAATAGCAATCCAGTCACGTAAAGACACTCAACAACCACCTTCATTTTAGTTTCATAAGAAGGCTCTGTATATAGATTTGTGGTGGACGATTGTTTTTCCACGTAGCAATTTCCCATAGTTTCCTTACATAAAAAATATAAAATTAATCCAAACCATTGATATATATTTTCCTGATGCGACAAGATAAGTAGCTTTAGAGCAAAAGTGTAGCAATTTAATACAAGGTCATGAGCGCAGTACAGCACCTGACAAATGAAGTTTAATAGTTTTAAAAAAGCCTTGATTTTATTTAAATGTGTTTGCATTTTTATTAATTATAGATTTGCGATTCGTATAATTTTTGCAATATCATAATTAATCCGAATTCAAGCTTAAAATACTTGACGATAAATGCGATCACTCATCGAACACGTGTCCGTTAAGAATTTTAGTGAACTATATTCATTCCTTCACTGTCCAATGTTATCAGTACAGAAATCATATAATTTCCTATATATACAGATAACTTATCGAATGATTTATTAATTATTAACAATCTAGTATCCAGTACATTAATGTTGTTTCACACAAATGTATGTGCCTATCTGTATATTAAAATAATAATAAAAATGCGCAATTTGAAACAATTACATGATATTCAGATAAGCATATACATTCCTTGTACATTAAACAACTTGCTACTAGATTGGACAATAAAACAATTAATATTTTTAATAATATAATAATGGCAATTACAATCTTACGGTCCGCTTGATGGTAAGCGATCATCGCTGCTTATGGATGTTTGCAACACCAAAATCAATGACACTACCATTATACAAAAATCTGTTTACATCCTTTTGAAAAACCTCGTACTATAATCTCCTGACAGAATATCAACAAAGACCTCATTCGAAAACCTGAGCGTTTTAGGTATGAGTTATTAAAATGAGAGAAAGAATTTCCTGTTAATGCACCAAAGAAAATAATCTCAAAATTCTTTGCAATATTATACAAACAACAAAGGACCCACATAAAGATGAAACCTATCCTCGGATTAAAGAATCGATACCGCTTGATATTTCCATCTTTTAACTGAGTCGATTTAAATTGTCCAAGTTGGTATGAAAATTCCGCCTAAAGATGACAATAGTGACAAGGTCTAGTGACCTGAGGTTTCTGAACCTGACAAAGAGAACAAACTCTATTAAAACTCATCAAATCACCATATCATTCATCATCATCATCATCATCTAGTGATCGGTAGTTGATTTTAAACTTAGATAATACTTAGTATGTTACTGAGTTTGGATTACTATATATCTTAATTCTAGTATTATAAATGCGAATATAAGTCTATTTGTTTGTTACAGTTGCATGCCTTATCAGTTGTATAGATCATAATATTTGGTATAGAAAAATTAGCAATCTTACATCAATTACTAAAAAAAAAGAATATAGAACTGGCAATTCTTCTCGTAGAAACAACCATTTTTCAGTCGATCAGAATCGTGGTCTGTGGAATCGATTCATGAAAAAATCGAGATCTCATCGTTCAATCATTCTAAATTCGATATTTTCATTTTAATTTATTCTTATTGAGCTTTTTTTAAAAATTATTTGTACTTTTTAATAATAAATTATGTTGTATAGTATCACAAATCGAGTCTCTGAATCGATTCGTTCTTTAGTATTGGTTAAAATTATCGACTTATTTATTTTAGAAATTCGATATTAAATTTCTTCTTCGATTATTCGATAATCGATCTCAGACCGACATGGTATACTATTTATACAAAAACCAGTTACACGTGAGGATTAAACTCGAAACCACTCGCTAGATTATCTTGACATTGATTCATTCGCGAACATATAATTACTAAAAGATTATACTTACAAATATTAACAATATTTATCTCATTCTGTTCTCAACTCTTTAATTATAATATATGCCTCTACGCCAACGACATGTGTTTAAAAGAAACGCCACAAGATACTACATACTTGATTTTTTTTCTGATTGACTATTCTAGTACGTAAATTTACTTAAGTGTCAGTGTTTATTTTTATCTAGAATCGATTTTATGTTTCAAATATTTCTTATCGTTGTTATACATCAATATTTTATATCAATTGATAACTATCACTTCATTTATTATAAAATGTAATAATACTCATAATGAAGCCTTATAGATATCCTACTGATTGGTGAAACCTCTTCCTGTGGGAAGGTATGAATGTGTCAAACAATTTTCTTATATCATTATGAAATACATCATCAAAAAGATAAGGCATAAATTGATTTTATTAAAAAAAATATTTGCATTGTTATGATTTTTTTATAAATTATATATTTCGATAAAATCATTTTCTGATAATAAATATATGGAGGAGTTGTTGAGGCGTATATGCTTGGTACACATATACGTTTCAACAACTCATACATATATGAATAGTTAGCTAGGTTAGCTAAGATAGATCGCGATTTTGCATGCAACAGGCAACAGCCAAGCCGAGGTGTGCCGTGAACCCTTGAGCTGGTTGCCAAAATGAAATCGGCTGAGTGCCTTAAGCGCTCGCCTTAGTAGTCCGGTGAAGCTGTTAAGACTTTGGTAGGTCAATAGCGTAGTCAGTTCGAGAAAAAAAATCGATAAAAGGGTCGACACAATGAAATGGAATTTATACGTTGTTAATGTATCTTATTTGACATCTGTACTCATATATATCTTTATATAAGAAAAGTATAGTTTAAATTGTGATACCTAAATTACTTTTAAAATTATAGGTGATATGTAGCATCCTACTCGCTGTCAAGAGAAATCGTTCCTTTAAGGCATTGAAACATTTACTCTCTTAATTTATTGTAATAATATTAAACTGCAATGTTTATCTATGTTTATACTTATATAATTATGCTATGTATATGTATGTATATTCACAATATATTTTTGTATATAATCCCTGTAGCTCTCATAACACAGTACCTATTCCCTTTTGGTGATTTATCTACGCTAACATGTTGCTATTTTAGATTATTCTACTTTTTCTGTAGGCCGGCATGATAGCGGCGACCAGCGATGGATAGTGTGTCACTCGTTGGTCGCTATTGTTTTTCGATTGTACTGTGCTTACCATCAGGCATAGTACAGTCATTTTGTCGTGCTACGATAAAAAAAAAAAAAACGTTATTATACTGAATATTTGGCATTAAATTTAATACGTGTATTTTTCATATTTGATATTGGTGAAATTGCCTACGTA
>JACEII010000050.1:594866-677223 GCA_014332785.1 Antheraea mylitta | reverse complement strand
ACCATTTCCATTTCCCCCACGGGATGATCTCAATTAACCCATAGGGTATCGGGTAAACAGGAATGGCAATGTTTTTTGTTTTAATTTATATTTTTATTAAAACGTAAATTTAATATAATGTTTTATGACTACAAAGTACATAGATAACTAAAGTTCATGTAGCAATAAAATTTGATTTAGTTTATACCTTTTTTCTATTATTTTTTAGCGTTTCAAGTTAAGTGTTCCCAATTCCCCCACTCTCCCCTATAGAAGATTAGAGCGAAGTTTTTTAGACTCTTCTATCGTTTTTAAATTACTTCTATTACATTTTACCGTCAATGTTTATCTCTTATCTTTATGTAGTCTAGGTAATATTGTGAAAAGTACTCTATCTGTTACATTACTTATAATATTTATTTAAAAAATGTATTTAATGCAATTCACAGCTATAACTGGGTAATAATAGAGAAGATTAATACTGATACTATTTAATTAGCTTTATAGGCTTTTGTATCGCATGGAAAGGATAATATCTAAAGACAAAAACAAGCAAAAAATTGTAATTGACGTTCCAATATTATTACTTAATTTGAAGTATATTTAAGTTAAAAAATTGAACCTTTGTCCATTTATATGTAGTCTCAGAAATAACTTTACAGGTGCTATTGATGTGCTGGTCGTCGTGGACTAGCTTTTCAATTTTTTCTTAAAAAGTTTTTATATTTAATTATATTGAAGAAAATAACTGAATATTATTGTTATAATGTACTAATTATGTATGTAATATATTAGTACAGAGGACACGACATTATATACGACATTAATATATAATTTCAAACCATTGGTATTTTAAATTAACTTAGTATGGACATTGTTAAATACTAGCTTTTGCATGTGGCTTCGCTCGCTTTGATTTGAAATGTAACCTTTTCTTCAATTATAAGTTTTTTTCATACGAAAAGGACCCTATATCAATTTCTGTTCACTTGATAATTTATTTGCAATAAGTCATGATTGAGTGAATAGTTTAGGCGTGGTATCATATTAAACAAATAAACTCCTATTTATATATAATTAGTTAGGACTAACTGCGGGCACTTCGTCTGCACGAAACCTTAATGTATGTGGTAGAGCCACCTTGAAGTTATAATTGGTTTCAACCTGAAAGGATCGGCTCGCCCGGGGTAGTACCACCATACCCACAGAAACACTGACGTGAAGTAATAGTGCTCGCATTGTTGCGTTTCGTTCGGTCAGTGAGAATGTCGGAGGCCCACCTACAACCCCTTCCCTCTCCCGCATCACCACCAACACAGGGTGTCAACGCACTTGCGACCCCTTTGGTGTTGTTGGTATCTATGGACGGTGGTGATCACTGAACATCAGGTGACCAACCTGTTCATTTGTTTTCTACGACATAAAAAAAAAGAAAAAAATGTTACTTGAAGATATATTTTAAAATTTTCTTAAAAAGAATGTATCAGGAACGCAATACTTTACATGTTCAAACAAGCATACAGACAGACAGATATTTTCAAAAATGATTGAAGTGTATTTTATTATTTATTATTAGGCATCAGCAAAAATTTACAAATTTACAGAAATATGAATGTACAGACACGTTAAATTTATATTCTTAGTAGCCTTTGCACGCGACTTCGTTCTCGTGGAATATATACTTTAGGCTAACGCTAACACGCAGCGGAATCTCTCAAGAGGAACAAGGCCCCGATTTTTAAACATTTTTCATTAGTGCTCCGCTCCTGTTGGGTTTAGCGTGATGATGTATAACCTATAACCATTCTCGATAAATGAGCTATATAACATAGAAAAAAAAATTCAAATCACACCAGTAGTTTCTGAGATTACTCCCTACGACGTCACAACGACACAAACTTTACCTCTTTATAATATTAGGATAAATTATAAATATGTATAGATTAGTTAGTATGGATTATTATTTTATGGTGACAACCCTAACGGTATCGGTGTATTTGCGAAGCATCATCTGCAATTCGCAAAACATCTAACGACTGTTTAATTTGTTGCTCTCTACCGGCCCTCTTGTTTAGACTACCATTACTTACTATATTTAGTGTACGCCGCGATATTTTATAACTAAATTTATTTTATTTGATATATAAATTTCAGTAAGTTTTTATTTATTATTATTTTTATATATTAGCGTTCATAATAATCCCTCGATATGGTGTGGATGTAATAACAGTTTGTTCTTTATTGTAACTACTTAATGTATTCAGAGAAACGGCGTTTTTTTTTTCGAACTAACTACGCTTTTGTCCTGATGAGCCTTCACAGCTTCACCGGACTAGTAAGGCAAGCGCTTGAGGCACTTCACCGTTAGGCAACAAGGTCCAGGGTGTCAAAGTGACCGAGCCTAGGTTTGGGTTGTTGCCTCGGAAACACGGCGACGTGTTACTTAATGGTAGAATCTAATAACGTTGAATCAAAATCAAAATCATTTTTTTTAAGAATCGCCATCGCTAGGGAATAGTGAAAAATTCGTTTTAAAATTTTTCTATAATTATTAAAAAATAATGAAGCAGAAAATTATAGGCATATATTTTTAATAATATTGATACATTAATGTTTAGGTGTTCATTTGGTATTTTAGTCTTACTTTTTTTCATTAGTACACACGTGCGAAACCGGGTTAGGTAACTAATATACAATAGCTCATGTGTTTAACACATCAATAAAATTATAATGTATCTAAATTTGAGTAACGAAAAAGAGATAGCTATAAATGTATATAGGTTTTAGACTAAGAGGATGATGAAATATTATATTCTTAATCTATAGCACATTCTTAATACATATTAAACTATTACAAAATAATACCGAAAACTAATGTTTACCACCTCTAATCGTGTATTAATTTCATCTTAAAAATTAATCAGATTATTAAGTTGCACTTCGACCGAGTGTGTAAACATACAAATTCTTTGTCCTTTTTCAGTAATACTAAATTCAAGATAATCAAACATTCCGTGGATACGATATAATGTAAAGTTTATACAAGTTATTTTAATATCCCGTGGGTATAAAGCGGTTGGTGCGCTTTAATCTATACGTTCAGCGCGATGTTACTCCGCCGTATAAATCACTCACATCTAAAGAAACTCCACGTTCCATATGTAGGTCTAATTAATCAGTTAATTGTCCATTCATAATTATTAATAGTTAATGGTTTAGCTGTTAATTTCATTCGTTCATTTTACTCTGTATTTTCAGTTTTAGGTTTATTTATAACCAGCTGTGTCCGAGATTTCGTCGGCGTGGAACCCGATGTACATAACATTTACTAATGAAGCCATCTAATGTAATAAGTCTAATTACTATCTTGAGTTTTTTGCGGGATTTTAGTCTGTAATGTAGTGGATTTTATATTTTATTCATAATCTTGTGTTATTGGGCTCTATATTTTGTAAATTTGGTGGTGTTTTACGTAATATAATTAGTTTATTGTGCATAAGTGAAGTGAATGGAAAATAATACCATAAAGCATGAAATTCTGAGATGCCATAAATACACCCTGAAGAGTTCTAACAAGGAATCCACCATCTTGTTAGAATATTGACTCACACGACGCAATATTGAAGTGATCGTACGACGCTTGTAATATTATTGTCTACGCGACAATGGCAGTAATAACCTGAAAGATTAATTGCCAAAAATAAAGTTAAAAAAATGCTATCTACATTTATCTCTTATTTAAGTCGCGCATTTAAAATTATAATAACTTTTGATACAGTGGACCGATTTTAATTAAACAAAAACTAAATGTTATTTGAAGGTAATGCTTATAATTTCTTGAAAAGGTTTTATCATGCCCGCAGTATTTTAGCAGTGATGCGTGTCCTTTCAAAAAGACAGACATTTCTAAAAATGAGTGAAAATTTTCATTACTTCTTCATAGACACCTCTAAGAATTTTTTCACAAAAACTAAAAAGTACTTACACATCAACTTTACATTCTCATTATAGGTATGTATTTCCGATTTTATATCAGTGTCAAAAAGAACTACTTTAAAATGATAATATATAAATGTGATATGAATATATTAGTGGATTGTTCCAGGAAGAATTCAGGACGGAAATGCAAAGTAACGTCCACTCTAATATTTTATGATGGATTTCCGCAAAGTAATGCCTCCATCAATCAAAATGATTCAATGGCATTTGGGTTCCCATGGAAATATCAGAACAATGCCTGTGTTTGCCACACTTAATAGAACTCATTATAATAAAATAAAAAACTGTTGAATTACCCCACCTGTGTAGCATAGTAATGTATGAAATTTGCAATCTTTTTCAATCTGACTAAAGTCGTCTCGTTCTGTCATACGATAATTGCTCGTGATAGAAAGAGACGGTATAAAACTATATTTTATACAGAGAATGATTTTATCTTAATATGCTATGTTAGTAACTGTGTTAACGACGATAGATTGAGACTGAACATCGAGTTCCTTCCTTGCTTTGCGGTGGGCATTTAAATTAACTGTCAAATTTAGTATTTAACCTCCAGTATTATGTGGAGACGTTGTAGGGTTCGGTTCCAAGCACAGGATAGACTTACAAGCTTATAATGACTCTCTCCGACTACATATGCGAAAGGATCTCTGCCTTTTGTTGACTTTGCACTATCAAAAATGTTATATTTGCATGATAGGATGTGGCGAATTTGTGAAGAGTATGTCAAGGCGTCGTGTCGTGTCGCTGACTAAAAATGTTGAGAACCGAAGGTCTAGTACAGAATACAATTATTCTCCGATACGAAAGATATAATGTTATATATTTTTTTATACATAATTCGGTAAAATGACTGCACAGTACCTAATGAAAAGTACGGTACAGACCAAAAATAATGGCGGCTGTAGGTGTTACATTGCAATGGGAGTTGTCGCTATCATGCGGTCATGCTAAAGTGCTTCTTCACGCCTCGTTTATAGACCGATGAGAATCAGAATTGAAAAAAAAAACAAATTTAATTCTATCCATAAATCCTTGTATAATCATGAATATTTTACTACCATTTCTGAGATAAATTTAAATCAATGAAATTTGAGATAATTAACGCAAAACCGGTGTCACAATATATCCATCACTATATTAAGCTATTCCTTACTTTACCGTTTTTGATTTTTTGCGAATCGCATATATATACTAGCTGCCGACCGTGACTTCGTCAGTCTTTTTATATCTGTAAACAACTAACTTTTGCTTACGACTTCGCTGGTAATAATATAAATATTTTGGTCTACCATAGTGTCAATGGACGTAGGTTCGAATTCGCGCAACGTGAACTAAGTGGGAGCAGAAACTAGTGAATAATATATCCTTCTTTTACGGAAGCACAAAGAAAAATTACATGTGTTGCTGACGCTTACTACAAAATCATCGGTGTAGTATTGTTGGCATGATACAGATGGCGTTCGAGTCGTTTCAACAAATTAATGTCTACATAACAATATATAAAGCTGAAAGTTTTTGGCGGGATTTCAGTCTATCATGTAGTGGATTTTATATTTTTTTCATAATCTTGTGTTACTTGACTCTATATTGTATAAAGTTGGTGGAGTTTTGTGTAATATGGTTGGATTATTGTACATAAGGGATGTGAATGAAAAATAACACCACGAAGCATGAAATTCTGAGATGCCACAAAAACTCCCTGGAAGGTTCTAACAAGGGATCCATCATCTTGTTAGAATATTGACTCACACGACGCTTAATAATGAAGTGATCGAACGAAGCTTGTAATATTATTGACTACGTGACAATGGCAGTAATAATCTGAAAGATTGATTGCCAAAAATAAAGTTAAAGAAAAAATATAAAGCTATGATTATTTAATCACTTTTAATCACTTCTGTATTTGATTGTTAAATAGCAATATATGCATGTAATACAAGTTACGCTTAATTTAAAATCAAATGGCCTTGTCTGAGATCGTTCTGCGATTTTATTATTATAAAGAATGAATATTAATTAGTTTAGAGATAAACGAAACCACTTTGGTCTCGTTGCCAGTTGCATTCCCTCATAGAACCAGTTTAATCGGAGTTATTCAGTTTTACATTCTCGTCACTCAATTCAAATGAATCCGTTTAATAGGCCAATAAATAATTTTGGTTCGTTAGACATGTCGCACTCTAACTATGTAGCAGACTTTCGAATTCAGTCGTTTCATTTAAATTTCACAACACACATCACATAGTTATGTATGTCTCGTCGATTTTATGTGTAGTTCATTTTTTATTATCTCTTTGTTACCAATATGGTGTCTAAATATACGTCCTTTAAGCCTAGTGACTTACTGATATTTTAATTTGCAAGCGTTTCTATGCCAATTATGTCGCGCAAATTACAACCAATATTGTATATTAGTGAATTATTCAAACAATTTTTATGATTATTATTTAAATTTAAGCTACAGGAAGCTCATTATTGTATTAGGATAAACTTTTTATCGCATTAGGATAGGATTATTACAGCAACAGAATAATAAAAAGTCTACTACATTCTATTAGCACCTAAAATGGTTCTAAATTGCAAACACCTATGCCTATTTATAATGACACTATAAATTAAAAATCCCTGAATATATTTTGTAATTAAACGAATTATCATCTATACTATATACTATATAATATAGTATATGAAAATGCTGTTGGTGGTAGAGCCACGCTGAAGCTACTAATGGCTTCTGCATGAATGGGATGGCTCGCTCGGGTTAGTATCACCCTCTCACAGAAAACCGACGTAAAGTAACAGTGTTGCGTTTCGTTCGGTCAGTGAGAGTGTCGGAGGCCCACATCCCCTCTTTCCCTCCTTCTCCTCCTCCGCTCTCTCTCTCCCCAAAACATAGGCTGGCAACTCACTTACGACTCCCTTGGTGTTTTGTTTTGTTTGTTGTTTGTGTTTAGGCTATATAGTACCTTGGGTACCGAGCCCAGCTCGGTTCTTTAAAAAATATTTTAAAATTAAAAACAGAACTATTCGGTTTGCCTTATAAAATCAAAAAAAAAATTACAAAAAAAAATATATCTCTTCTGCTGTCACTCAGAATCGAACTGAGGTTACACGGATTTTCGAAGCAACCGATTTCCACCTGAACTATATTTGTTTTGATAGCGCCGGCGAATTTTATCTTCATATTCTAGCTATATTTCTTCATTGCCTGAAAACTCAGTTAAAAAAGTTTTCTACGAATAAAATTTAGATAGATCGATTTATCTTCCCCGAAACTACCTACATACTAAATTTCACGGAAATAGATGACGCCGTTTCCGAGATCCTGAATATATACAAATATAAAAATATAAAAGAATTGCTCGTTTAAAGGTATTAGATTATCACGCTAAAAGAGTGGAGCATTAATGAAGAATGTTTCAAAATCGTGGTTTTTTCCTCTTGAGAGCTCCCGTTGCTTGTTAGCGTTAGCCCAAAGTAACTATTCTACACGGATGAAGTGGCGGGCAGATACTAGTATTGTATAACTAAAAAAATTGTAAAATTTTAGTTTATCTTATGTTTGGCAACCACTCTTCTTGTGTTACTGCCATTGTCGAATCTTATTACTAGTTTATCGTGATCATTTCAATGATCCAACAAGATGGTGGCCTCTTGTTACAATTTTTTAGGGAGTTTTTGAAGCAAGTCAGAATCCATACATCTTATTTCCCAATCACGTCACTTGTGTACAATAACCAACCTATTTTATGTAAAACACAATCAATACTATGAAATAAAGAGCTATATAATACAGGATTATGAATAAAATATAAAATACAATACATGACATTCCCAGATCCCGTCAAAGCTTATTATACATAGAAGAGTATTACCATAAATAATTATTTTAAATAATACAGAGTCAATCTATTCGTGCACTTGATTATTCGCATCACTATATTTAACTAAGCCGTTTAATAGACTAATAAATAAGATGGTACGGGTTGAGACAGAGCGCTGTAAAGTATGGAACGATCTTTTGAAGTCGGTCGGTTTATTTATGGTTGTTCTCTATTGGAATATGTGGATTCAGTAGCCGACGAGTTCACATTATTTTATGATACGCTCTGTTAATTTGATGAACTTCATAAACATATTTTACTGTGGAACGATGACACATATATGTGTCTCTCTTCTTTGCGTTGAGTTAACATACTGGATATTGTTTAGTAACAGTTTTTTATTGTTATTTGGCTTGTGGTCGAGATTTTATTATGAACATTTTTTAATACTTCACGTGAACTACATGTTTTATTTTAATTAATTTTGAATTGCTTTGTCTTTTGACGTAACAGTATAATTTTGACATTACTGATTTAATCTACTATACTGCTATATTATACTCTGTTGTTAAACATTATAATCCTGAGCCGAGATGATCTATGAAAAATTATCTATTTGAAACATTGCAGCTTATCATATTATTGATTGATTAATATAATAAACTTTATTAAAATGTATATACGATATTGATCCGAATACCGAGAGATGTAGAAATCTGAGTAATGCTAATAATTTTAATTTGCAAATTATGAACTTTAAATTATTCGGACTATAAGTTGATTTAGAAATTCAAAAACAAACACAGTTATACTATTGTTTTAGTTTTCAAATCTGTCGGTAGACCTTATGACTGCCTCGACTATTTTTATCTAAATTGGTTTAGCCGTTTCGTGTACAGACTGACATTTAATTAGTTTTCATTAGAGACACGGTTTATATGTTCTTTGTAACTTTTAGTTGGCAATTAATGATAAAACAAATATGGAATCCAATTCGTAGTTTTGTAGGATTCGTCTATAATGATGTTACTACTTTTAGTAGTTATGTCTTAATTAGTAAAATTTAATTTATATTGTCATTTTGTAAGCGAAATGTTATATAGCGTAATGTATTTAACATTTGTTGAAACCTGATTCATGATTAAACCGAATAAACAACACCGTACTTACAGATGTAAAAAAAACTTTTATTAAGTGAAATCAAACTCTTTAGTAAATTTTTTTATATTCTGGCAATCAAGCATAAATCTGACTGAATACAAAAGTTTCATAAAAAATTACAACTTTATATTAAACTAGCTGTGCCTGCATCTCCGTTTACGTGGAACTAAAAAAAATGGTGACTAATAAATTGATCTGAATGTATTTGGTCCATTTACTTATCTACTTTTCTCTGGTAATCTTATCAATGTATAATAAACTAATATTATAAAGCTGAAGAGTTAGTTTGCTTGAACGCGCCAATCTCAGGAACGACTGGTCTGAATTGAAAAGTTTTTTCAATGTTAGATAGGTCATTTATCGAGAAAGACTATATATAAAATTTTTTTTTTTTACATTCTACGTAAACGTCGCGAGTTGAAATTAGCGTTATCCCAAAGTAACTATACCACGCGGACGAAGTCGCAGGCAGAAACTGGTTACGGAATACATATAATAAAAGTAATTACACAACGAACTACCGAACAATATGTGTCGTACATATTGACAGAACGGTCTTAAAACTGTTAACACGAACTCGTTACCGTATAAAAGGCAATAATGAAATCGAATTGGCATTTAAAACCACAGATAAAACACACATCGAAACCAATAAAACTGACGGAACCGAGCCGCGTGTAACTACGTTGTATATCTGCGGTGTCAAATACGCACAGAAAAGAAATAAATTTCGAAAGATCTCCGTTAACAAACAGCCTGTAGATACGTCGCACCTGTGATCCGCGGGAACGAAGTTTCGCGCCAGATGTCTTCATTCCTCTCTCTGAATCATTTAATGGTTTAAAGATCTGTTAATTAATGAATGCTTTCAAAACTTAGCTGACATAATGTGTATACCTACTTATTAGAATCTGTTTAGCTTATCTTTACGAATGTCAACTTTATATATAGTAGACAGATCATTATTGTGTACGGGTGTAAAAGATGGCGCGTTGTTTATTCTAATAAATGAATATTATATTAAGTTTAAAGATTTTTTACGAAACAGTTCCTTTTCACGGAGTATTAAAAACACTCTCACGTGAACAAACTTATAGTATGAAAAATCCAGTTGCTCTTATAAATATATAGTATACCTGGGCGCCCGAGCCTAGCTCGGTTCTTTAAAAAACATTTTTAAATTAAAATTAATTGTTAGGTTGGCCTTACAAAATTATCATTTTATACAAAAAAAAAATATACATATACACTCGGATTCGAACTGGGGTTACACGGATTTTCGAAGCAAACAATTTCTATCAGAGCTATTTTTGTTTTGACAGCGGTGACGAAATTTACCTTCATAGTCTAGCTATATTTTTTCATTGCCTGAAATCTCAGTTAAAAAAGTTTTCTATGAAGAAAATCTAGCTAGATCGATTTATCGTACCCGAAACTACCTACATACTAAGTTTCACGGAAATAAATGACGCCGTTTCCGAGACCCTGAATATATACAAATATAAGAATACACAAGAATTTCTCGTTAAAAGGTATTACATAGATAGATTTAGTGTATTGTGTATAGAAATGTAAAGAAATTTAAATTCGTTGAAAGGAATATGTAGAAGCAAACATACTTTATAATTATTACATTAAGAGTTAATTATGTATGAATACACCCGATTCGGCCTCCCACGGCAGCGGCTCAAGCCTAGGTTCGATCCCTCGGTAGGGAGCCCTTGAGTGCGTTGCTTGCGCGATACGGTGACACACAAATATACATCACCGCTACAACACTACACGATCACCCCCACACACGTGCACGCCTACACGCTTACACATGGAAGTGGAAGGGTTTAATTTTTTTCCCTTATCGAACTTAAAAACTCTCAATTTTCCGATAATAAATATCTGGAAGAGTTGTTGAGGCGTGTATGCTTGGTACTCATACACGGTTCAACAACTCATACATATATGAACAGTTAGCTAGGCTAGCTAAGATAGGTCGTGATTTTGCATGCAACAGGCAACAGCCAAGCCGAGGTGTGCCGTGCACCCTTGAACTGGTTGCCATAATAAAATCGGCTGAGTGCCTTACGCGCTCGCCTTAGTAGTCCGGTGAAGCTGTTAAGACCTTGATGGGTCAATAGCGTAGTTATTTCGAGAAAAAAAAAATGTATGAATACACAATGAACACTTATAATATTTTATTTCTAGATTAATTATTATTATTAGAAAACCCTTGCGAATCTACGTGTTAATTACTAACTGCTATTTTTATTATTTACTAGCGGGCCCGGAGGACGTTATCCTGCACTGGCAATAAAAACACTTGGACAAATTATGTGCCTAAAAACCTTTTTCGTGAATCACTTTTTCTAATGGTGAAAACCGCATGAAAATCCATTTAATAGTTTTTGAGTTTATCGCGAACAGACAGACAAACAGACAGAGTTGGAGAAGACTTTGTTTTATGATATGTAGTGATCAAATAACAACATTAAACAACCTATGACATTTTATAATACTATACCCGCCATATTATTTTACACGTGTTGTCACAAACGCATGGAAAAAACGAATTTATCTTTAAAACAGTATAAAAATGATAGATTATGAAATGCAACGCGTAACTAATTACATAAAAAACGTTACAAACACTTATGCAACGTTTTAAAAATGACATAAAATTCTAAGTAACTACAAGATTGACATTATTATTGACGCAATCATTGAGCCGTTTCGCGGTTTAGCGATTCCTCTGTGTCTCTCTCTGAATTGTTATTGTTATGTTTGAACGCGGATACTGTCATAAGCGAAGCGATTAGCGTGTAACAATTAATTTATTTACATAATCATAATCATTTCTCTTTATACATGACAATGAAAAAAAAACAGCGTGTGTGTCGTACACACAATAGAGGTAAACCTTTCGTATAGCAGAGTAACATTTTAATTTAAAAAAAACAACGAAACACGGTTTTCCCCGGCGGTCACCCATTCAAGCACTGACCACACCCGACAATGCTTAACTTCGGTGATCGAACGAGAACCGGTGTTTTTAAACTCAATCCGACACAGTGCTTTCCCCACCACTTTTCGTTACGCGTTCAATATCCTTCTATGAGAAGTTTTACTTAAAAAAGGACTCATTGGCTGAATACTTTTAATATAGCAACTGATAAAGGTTATGATTTGCACAAAATCTATTGAACTGTCACAAGACATATCTTGCAATAACTACTTAAATATATAAGTTGACTTCATATACGCTCCTACCATATTCTTATGTTAATGACTGTACACTTTATTATGTTGGTGGCATTTTACGTATTATAGTTCGGTTATTGTGCACAATTGAAGTGGATGGGAAATAATACCACAAAGCATGAATTAAGATGCCTCAAAATTTCCCTGGAAAGTTTTATAAAGAGAGCCACCATCTTGTTAGAACATTGAAATGATCACAAGACACGTATACTATTATTGCATACACGATAACGACAGTAATAAAGATTGATTGCCAAAGAGTTAGCAATGGTGCCAGTGGCGTAACGATAGGATGGCAGGGCTGGCAAAATGCCACGGACCCCCGACCCAAGAGGGCTCCGGTCCAAGAGGCCGCGAGTTCAAAAATATTTTTTTACATTGTACCTGAGCATTATAAGTTCTGGTTGAAATCCAAAGTGAGACAACTAAAGACCATAAATACAATTGAGTTCGTTGAGAATCTCGAAGTTTATTAAAATTAAACTGAGTACAACGTGACGACTTTTACTGATAGGGCCCCATCAAAAGAATTTGCCACGGGCCCCAGGTGGTAAAGTTACGCCACTGAATGGTGCGTCTTTTTTTAACTTTATTTTTGACAATCAACCTATCCGATTATTACAGTCACGTAGTCAATAATATCACAAGCGTCGTGCGATCATTTCAATATTAAGCATCGTGTGAATCAATATTCTAACAAGATGGTGGATCCCTTGCTAGAATTTTCCAGGGAGTTTTTGTGGCATATCAGAATTTCATGCTCTGTGGTATTATTTTCTATTCACTTCACTTAGGCACAACAAACTATATTACATAAAACACCACCAAATTTACGCACTATAGAGTCAAATAACACAAGATTATGAATAAAATATAAAATCCACTACATGACGGATTAAGATCCCGCCAAAAACTCGGATGCATCTTGTTGATTTTAGGACGTCTGCACTTACATTTACTTGTTGCTTTCAGTATTGCAATTCAACTTTAGACATTTTTTTTGTATGAGTTTTCTAACGTTAATTTAAACATAAACCCCGTAGTCTATATTGTGTTTAAAATATAAATCGCCGCTTCTGTAATTCTGGTATCTGTCGAACAATAACCGTGCGCACACGCTGCGTTCACTGGAACGTGAGCTTTTCTCATGTATTAAAATTTGCGTTAATGTACGTGTCTTCGTAATAAAAGACTTGGCGTCGTTATGAATTACTAACTTCTGTCCGCGACTTCCTCTCTGTGGAATAGTTACTTTGCGCTAACTTTAGCTCGCGACTTCGTTTGCGTTGAAGGCGAAAATATTTTTAAATAATACGCACGTTAACCCCGATTTTGAAACATTCTTCATTGGTGCTGTTTGATTGGTCCTTGATGTGACGGTATATAGCCTATAGCTTTTCTTGATAAATGAGCTATCTGACACTAAAAATAAATTTCAAACCGGGCGAGTGCTTCCTGAGATTAGCGCGTTCAAGTAAATAAAGTTTTTTTTTTTTCGAAATGACTTCGCTATTGTCCCAGCAAGGTCTTAATAGCTTCACCGGACTACTAAGGCGAGCGCTTAAGGCACTCAGCCGATTTTATTTTGACAACCAGCTAAAGGGTGCACGGCACACCTCGGCTTGGCTGTTGCCCGTAGCATGCAAAATTGCTACTTATCTTAGCTAACCTAGTTAACTATTCATATATGTATGAGTTGTTGTAACGTATATGTGTACCAAGCATACACGCCTCAACAATTCTTCCATATATTTATTATCGGCAAATGTTGAGTTTTTCAGTTCGATAAGGGAAAGAAGTAAACCCTTCCACTTTCACGTGTAAGCGTGTAGGCGTGCACGTGTGTGGGGGTGATCGTGTAGTGTTGTAGCGGTGATGTATATTTGTGTGTCACCGTATCGCGCAAGCAACGCACTCAAGGGCTCCCTACCGAGGGATCGAACCTAGGCTTGAGCCGCTGCCTTGGGAGGCCTAATCGGATGTAAATAAGGTCTTCAGCGTTATAATACTAGTATAAATTATATATAGGTTCGCATATGTATGTACCAATGATTAACACTATACTTAATCATAAAGATGTAATTGTTTCATGTTCACATATATTTTGTTTATACAAAAACGGTCATAATAGTACAGTGAAGGAAACGAGTTCTGAATACTAATATAACTAATTTAAATTTGCGATAAAGGATATAGATGTCGTCATAAAGAACATAAAATCCTGGTGGTATTTTGGCTTGACCGGTGGAATAACAATCCGAAGTCCGTAGGTTCGAATCCCGGTATGTACCTACCAAAGAACTTTTCGGAATTTTCGTACATTTACTAATGTCAATTGGTCTCACTATCACGAATCCGGAACCTGAGAAATGTTCTTGTTAGATATAATCTATGTTGAAATTATTCGCTTGTCTGTGGTATATTGTATTCATAATGCTACTACTCTATGGTCGTTCTTACTCTCTGTACCTCATTTTCCGTATCACGTGAATATAAGTTAATCATTACAAATATCAGTGTTTAATTGATAAATCTGCTATAATCCTAACAGTTCTTATACTACCACTGTGGGTGGTAAAAATATAAAACTGTGGATTTATCAGAGTTTGAAATCGCTAATACGTCGTGAGCTGGCGTGGTGATTATGCTCATACCTTCCTATGGCACTGTAGTGGGTCTTTTACAGGCTGATGATTACGATGATATAAATATAGTGTAACGCTCAAATTGTATTATTTTTCTGGATTGTTTCAAAGTGCTTGCCCCTTTTATTGAATTTTATAGGCTATTGATCAAATAGGGTTATAGTTCAACGAACATTATACTACAACTCCTAGGAGGGAAGTATTTACCATACATAATATAGTTCAGAAACTAGGTACTTTAAATGAAAACGAAGTATAAGTCCGGGCTGGCCGTGTGACGTGGCGAAGAGTAACTGGAGCCAAGGATAGTTTGATGGTCTGACAATAAACAAGCATAATCGGACTGTGAATGTATATGTCGATGAGCTCAAATGCGCTTTGTATGAAATCTATCGTGAGTAATTCAGAATTGAAAAATTAAACGCAAATGAAACAGCACTTCATGGTTAGTATACTAATAAAGCTTATGGGTAAAGAGGAAATAAACTCCAATATACCCAGGTAATAACATAGAAGCTTTAACACTAGGACAATAGCAATAAACAAGACTATTATACTTAGCTAAGATGCCAACAGCGGTTGGGCTCAAACGTTTCCGACATCCCGCCAACAAGTTGCGAGGGAGCAATCAATTCATCAGTTAAACAGTCCACGCCAATTATAATTGTTGGCACCGGAGCGCGTTGTAACTGTAATCGATGCTCTCTGTAATAAATCATTCCATTCTGTTAGTATACTCGTGCTTTTTAGCATTTATCACTACATATTATAAACCAAAGTCCTCTGCCACGTCTGTCTGTCTCTCTGCGTGTTTGTTCACGAAAATCTCAAAGACACCTAAACGCGTTTCCATGTGGTTTTTACCAGTAGATAGAGTGATTCATAGGAAAGGTATAGCTATATAATTGGTCAAGATTTTTTATTATATCTCTAGCAACCAATCCTCTAGTAGGTAATGAAATAATTAGATGCTGGTCTTCTTGTTAGAACTTTCCAAGAAGTTTGTGGCAAGTTAGAATCTATGTGCTCCGTGGTATTATTTCCCGTCCACTTCAGTTGGGCACGATAATCTTGGCAACGCTTAAAAATAATTCCAACCTTATTTTTCGTTTTCTTACTTTGGCAATTAATCTTAATCATTAAAAACATCCCGCTATGATTCTAAGTAGCGGCGTAAATACTATGCAAACTGTAGGTACGAAAGTATGTTAAACAAAGAACGATGAGTCCGAGAGGAATGGCAGCACGTGATATTGCAGACTGAATATTTGAAAAATTAAAAGAGAAGGAATCCTCACTCTCAACAAAGACTAAGATGTTCCTGTCAATTATTGTTCTTATTAGTTTTTTAACATAAACCTTTTTAATTTTTTTTAACATATACAATAGAGTTAAAATGTATGCGTTAAAAATTTACGGAGTGGCAAATCCCTAGACTAGACTATTCTATTATTAATTTAAAAAACGCATATTGGCCGTTTTATAAGAAACGAGCATTTCTAAGGATTATCGAACTGTGAATACTTATGTCTAATGTATATAATTATTGATT
Organism: Antheraea mylitta; assembly: GCA_014332785.1. Taxonomy (NCBI): domain Eukaryota; kingdom Metazoa; phylum Arthropoda; class Insecta; order Lepidoptera; family Saturniidae; genus Antheraea; species Antheraea mylitta. The sequence goes on along the minus strand of JACEII010000050.1, from coordinate 660,808 downwards.
CGAGTGTCAATAGATATGAAAACCACATTAACGCTAATAATTCCAACAAACTAATTCTAAAATTTAAATATTGTCATCGACACTATAATTAATTTAAATATTAAAAAGAGAATTTCATTGTTTATTTTCATTAGGTTTTGACTTCTGTCGACAGTCCTTATGATTACCTCAACTTTTTTTTAAATAAAGTCCATGTACACGTAAAGTAAAAAAAGAACCAATTCCATCCAGTAGTTTTTGAATGATGCGCACCGCACGGCCAACATCATCTTGTATAGATTTAAAATGTGATGATATAATTCACCATTATAAAACTTAAACGCAATTTCAATTTCTCTGCAAAACTAAATTATATAACAACGAAACATGATTTAATAACGTTTTATTATTGGAATTTTAATTCCACATTTTATCGCTAAAACGGAACAAAATTCAGTGAATATAAGTTTTATTTTAACAGTCCTTTATCCAGTATAATACTACACTTTCTCGCAATTTAACTATATAACATAGGTATTTGACTGAAGCAATGAATACCAGTTCGGAGTTAAATCTTCTTAAGAGCTTTTGATAGGGACTTTATTAAGTGATTGTAATTGAGAAATTTTATCTAAGGGGAAAGATATCGTTTGGATATCAATATAATAGAAATAATTTTGGAATTCTTTTAAATTCCGTATATAAATACAAATTTTAATTGATATTTGCTCCTCCACACGAATTTGTATATTCAAAACAGTTTTTTTTCATTAATTACTCGTGTTATCTGTATTAATTGTGGATTATTTTTTTTACATTATTAATATATCGTTAGTGCATAACTATTATAAAAAATAAAAGGAAATGATACGCACCGCAAGAAATAATAGTAGGTATAAAGTACTCAACATAAATAGACTAAAATACCAATTCAATAATATTAATGTGAATTACATTTTCATAATAAAATTGATTAAATCTTCATTTATATACTTTCAACGAATATACATTTTCAAGTTACAATAAAGTCATCAGTGAATTTAAATTTAGGCATTTTTATAATAAAGCAAGATGTCATATCTGTGTAATTATTCTTTGCTATTATTTCTGCACGGATAGATACAAAGCAACGTATATTTATTTCTTTTTCGCCGCTGATATTAAAATCGTGTCGTCTCACCTCCACGTTTTATATAAAATAATGTGACACTACAACATTAGTTACGTGTGTGTGCGTTATTGTGCAATTTGTTTTCTCAAAATATCTTTACCTTTTTACTCATAATATAATTGAGTTATATATAATGCTAATATCGATATTCAATGGTCGAAATTCGACTATAATAAGGGATACAAATATTTTACTTCGTGTATCATTATCCAGGTATTAATTTTTGTATTTCTTTTAGAACTTCATTTTACTAATGTTGAAGACTATAGTGAGCAACGTACAAGTACTGTAGATTGTAGACGTAAAGTGCTGCAAATATGACAAATAGATACTTAGAAATAGATACTTACTCGTTGATTAACATTTTATATATTTTTTTGTGTTATGTTTTTTTATATCAAAGGAGGCAAACGAACTGGTGGGTCACGTGATGTTAAGTTATCACCACCGTCCATAGACACTAGCGACATCAGGGAAGTCGCAAGTGCGTTGCCAGCTTGTATATGGGAGAGGGGGAGGGGAAGGAAAGGGAAAGGAGGAAACAGGGAGGGAGGTGGGCCTTCGGCGATCTCACTGACCGAAAGAAACACAACAATGCAAGCAATATTATTTCACGTCGGTTTTCTGTGAGAGGGGTGGTACTACCCTGGCTGAACCGATCCATTCATGCTGAAACCAGTAATAGCTTCAGCGTGGCTCTACCACCAACCATATGTGATTTTGTCTCACTGTTTGTCTGTTTTGTCTTCAGCAGCTATTTATGTAGAGACTAGCTGAGACCGGGCACGCATTGCTATGGTTCACTTCTAGAAAAAGAAATTGAAACGAGACGTCATCTATGAGATATATGTAATAGTCGAGCCTACGGTTTTCTGTTAACAAACTTATTTAAAGCGGCATCTGTACGAGGACCCATAAAACAATAATCAACACTGACAATAATATGTAATAGAAATATATTGAAAAAATTAATCAAAATATATATTCCTGTCCCAAGTTGAACCTAAGTTCATCGTAGACAAACATCATGATACAAGAGTCTTGTTTATTTAGATATATAGGATCAAAAAGAAAACATTTTCGTTTCAAAATACTATCTATATATAATTCTTATTTCTCCAACAGATCCATCGAAGCTGATAAAGCGCAAAAAATCAACGGAGGACGTAAGATCTCCACTTGGCGGCGAGGGTTCCCTCACCAGCGAGGAAGGCGAAGATCAGGGCGTCGGCAGACGAAAGAAGGCACGGACTACATTCACAGGAAGACAGATCTTCGAACTGGAGAAATTGTTCGAAGTGAAGAAGTATCTATCGTCGGGCGAGAGAGCTGATATGGCGAAGCTTCTAAATGTTACTGAAACACAGGTATGTTTTTAAATTATTCTCACTATTCAAAATCGAAATCAAAAATCCTTATATTCAAAGCCCTGAGAAGGCACTTATGAACATCAAAACTACCACCGGTTTGGAAAACAACCCAGTCATCGAGAAGAACGAGAAGAAAGATTTATCTTTTCATTATACATAAAATAGTACAACATATTTTTAAAGAGATATATACAGTTATATTCGTTGTTGGTGGAGCAAAAAGAAAGGCGTCATTTCCAGACATTACAATCATTTACATTTTTATTCACTCTATATATTAAGACCCGCTTGACATGACGTCTTAAACTTACTATCCGGAAAATCAGTAATGTGCTTTGGGACTTTGTTATAAAATCTAACACTATTACCTAAAAAACTGTTACTGGTCTTAGTGATTGTGAAACATGGAGTGATCAGTTTATTGATTCTTGTATTAAGATTGTCAGTCTTTTACTATTAAAGAAGGATACCGATCGGTTCCAGAACATTCTAAAATACTACTAATTTTGACACGAACACAGTCAACTAATGTGCTTTTCTATGTACCCATTGGGTACATATGTTATCCAAAGGATATTTTTGCGCTTTTTACTAATAAATAAATTTATTCATGTTATTACAAAAAAAATCACGTACGTGTTGAAGACTTGCTTATAGGTAAACCTCGTCCCTTAGACAAGATTTTTCCGTTGTGCGTAATTTTATAACTGCACGGGTATGCTCTAAAGAGTAATTTGGATTAAACACTTAAAACACAATATAAGTGAAATATTTAATTGAATAAATATCATTATTATAACCATCACATTACTTCATAAGAAACCCATTTATTAGAGAGAAACATTTCTACCCATCGTCTCAAAATTTTTCGTTCGTCTATTGCATGTCGCATTACAGCGGCGCGCGGGCCCTGAGTTGGAATAAAGTGAAAAGCTCTCCGCAGAGCAGCCAAGCCATATGTGTATCACCTGAATGATTGTATTTATTATGTATTCAGTACTATAATACGCCTATTGAAATTAATAATTGTAGTTGGATACCTTGTCTTCTATTGATTTCCCATTATCATTCCCATATTCCAATTATTATATTAAAATTAAAAATACGATTAGCCTACGATCTGAAAAAAGGTTCATTTGCGTCATAGTCTCATAAGAGCACAGTATTTTTTTATAAATTATAAAATTAAAAAGACTGTTGTTGAATATTTTTCTGAGATAAATATTACGGATTATTTTGTTGGCCTCCTTAAACACATTTCCGTTGTTCATTAGTCTATTAATAAACTATACAAAATAATATAAGTAGGTTGACACTAAATTAAACTATTTTCAACGGAGAGTGTGTTAAAGCCGGCCCATTACCGAAGTAAACAAAATCTGAGCTGTAATATATTTAAAACAAATTATAACAAATTGAAACGTTAGCCGAGAGTACAATATTGTGCTATTTGTGCGCTTATAACAACACAAATCACTTAATGGTACATAGGAGCGTCCCTCGACACTTCTCGGAAAAGGACAAATTAAACGATTTCAACCATAGCGCTTTCGTTAGCGGCGTATTTTTCATTCGGTCGGTGGTACAAGTTTTGAAATGACGCAATTAAATATGTTATTTTTATTTAATTCATTTTTACTGTAGGAAATGCAAAATTACTGTTATTAGGTTTGCTAAATATAACGTACTAACACAATATTTGAGGGCATTTCGTGTGGTCAAGTCCGTATTATCTTTTTTCTTAGTAAAATTGTAAAATTGAATACGAGTTTATTTGTTAGAAAGATGGGTAACTTCTCCTAAGGTTCTACATTAAGCCGAACCAAGTCATGAGCAAAAACTAGTTAAATATTATTATGTACATACTAAAAGGTATCATGTCTGGCTTATCAGCTTACTTGTGGTGGTCGAAATCCAGTCGGGTATAGTAAGAAATAAATTGTTTACTCATGTATACAATACGATGCCAAGTGTATGAAAGTGGATAATATTCTGCACAACCCGGCGATACGAAAAGACGTACCAGTCAGCATATGTTAAAGTGTTATAAGAAACACTGAGAACTGATTTCACGTCACTGATGTCACGGTACGTAACAAATTAAATATCAATAAAAAAACTGTTAAATACTAAATATAGGAAAGAATAAAGCTGAGCCGTCGCAGGATGCTTGGCAGATATGAAACATCAAAATTATTTTGTATAAGTTATATGTCTAAAATAACAGATTAAGACAGGAATCAGCTGTGGCATAATGAAAAGATAAAGAATTACTAATTTGTTCCATAAAATAATGACTGGTTATTTATTCTATTAAATAAATGTTATTTTTTATTAAATACAAACTGCAAAAATTCAATAGACGCAAGCGCAGTGTGTTTGGCGGCATTTATCAATGGGCGCTAAGTCAAAGACACTATAACGAGTGGCCAACAAAAAATTTGAATGTTATGATTATATTGATAGGGTTGCAAATGTTTTTGAGTATTTCTTTAATAATGCAAAGTTCGAGTTTTTCATCGCTACGTCGCGCCAAGCCAATAATTAGGTTTATCCGCGCCTATAGATGTTTTACACCAAAAATAAGGTAAAAGAGTAGAGTATATAACTTAAAATTTCAAAATATAAAACAGGCATTGTAGGCACAATATATATGCACACAACTTAAATATTATTCGTCTTCTTAAATAAGTAGAAAGATAGCTTATCACCCTGCTAGGTGCTGAACATACACCGACTAATCCCGCAACTCGACACGCTCGGGTATTACACACTGTGTAGATATGTTGATTGCAGATAATTATTGTGTCGTGTTTTACAAAATTACTATTTATTGTTCTCTGACTAAAAAATTATTTAATTGTAGTGGCTTGTAAGCCATTCGGTTGTTCTTTTGAAATCGGTTTATACGTTTTAAATTGAATTATGAAACTACAGGAGATCAATATTACAATATTATTTATTTGTATATACTATATTTTATTAAAAATAAGTCATGTAATTTCAAGTTCAATATTCAAAGTTCTATTTATTAGTTAAAACGATGACATGAGAATATGTTTTGCAATTTTTTATATTAAAAGTGTAAGTATTCGATTATCAATTAGTTTTATTTTTACTTAAATCGCTTCAGCTTATGGTTGAAGCCTTGTACTTAAACGATGAGAGATAATTATACCATCACCAAGGTGGCACGGCTGGGCCCCGGGAGACAGGGGGCGCGTCCCCCGCGACGTGAGCCATCACATATGGCGTCACTAATTAAAACTATGGTGTAATGTTCGTCGGTTCATGATGCATTGCGTTGCACTACCAATATTGCTATTTCGAATAACAATATTGCTTTTTTTTATTATTCGTTTATTATCACATACAATATTTTTCATGCGGTTTGATCTGTGTTACGATTCTTAAATGTAATAGAATTTAATAATAATGTAACTAAAAATTCTACAATAATAAAAACTATCGCGCGACAGCCGTGCCGTCCCTACTAACTTCGCACAGCCAACAGAAGCGACAACGCAATAATTTTACCGGCTTATTGTTTTTATTTCTCAAATTCAATTTCTCAATTTATTTTATACATATACAATTTTACAAATACGAATTATTAAAATAGTAATTATCACTTTATTATTTTTTATACTATACTACACTTTAGCATTGTAGTTTAAGATATTAAACTTAGTAGTATAGTTTCACGTACTATTTCGTAAAGCTAAATAATTAATATTCTTGCAATGGATTTTATTCCCTTATTTCAAACCGTTCAAATTATAGAATTTTTGTCGACTTTATTACATTTATTGTATTGAATTATTGATTATATATACATTTACCAAAATAAAAAACTATTATTCTATAGCATTTAGAAAGAGTATATCTTACTAACAATAAAAAATATCATAAACCGAGTCAGTAATATTCGAGTTTACCCCGAACATCCAAACTCACAAACTTTTCCTCTTTATAATATTAGTATACAAAATTGCGAAACTACTTTCAAAGCTCTCGAAATACCAACTGAAAGTCGCGAATGAAAGTTAGTATGCCATAAAAGATGGGAAATTAACCGTACCACCAAACGTTGGTGTTAACGCGCGCAAAAAATATATTAGGAAAAAAAATTGAATGCTTGTTTAGGCGTCGATGCTGTGAGGATTCCATATCAGATGTTCACAAACTAAATAAATACTCGTATCGTTCTCGGAAACTGTTTTAATCTTAGTTTCGATTGTTAGTTTAAGTATCTTCAAGATAGATTCTTAAGTGTTAGGTAGAATGACTTGAAATTATCTGGCCTAGTGCATTTTTAACATTAGATCAGATGTATTGCTATAATCTATAATTTTCAACGCACTGGGTTCATGTACCACTCCATGTTATAAATCAAACTCTTCCACCGCGGCTGTCTGTCTATTCACATTAAACAGAAAAACTACTTTTAATTTTCACGTGGTTTTCATTAATCAATAGAATGATTCACGAGGACGGTTTAGATATATAATTTGTCAAGGTTTTTGTAAATGGGTTGAAATATAACGATAAATGTTAAAAATGTCAGAAAAAGGCGGCAGATGGCTTGCCTAGGAGCTTTCGTCGAAAACGCTGCCGTTTGGGATGTAACACACCAACTGAAATAACAAACGACGCAGGCGAAGTCGCGGGGATTAGTTAGTTATACATAAATAGAAAAAATCGAGTGTGAGTTCACACGCGATTAAAGTGTAACTAAGTATTTTGATTAGTCTTAAGAGAATAAGATGAATACACTGTGATACATCGACATTGTCTAACTAATCGATTAATAGATGTAACTGTTGTCGTGATTTCTTTATATATGTCTATACTCCAAGTTTTTGTTTGATTAACTTGTAAATCGATAGTGAATTATTGAAAGAAAAAAGATTCAGAGAACAGATATGCACAAACAACTCGCCCGTATTTTTTGTCACCCCAAAAGATTTGATTAATTAATTGACACGAGAATAGAACCGGGCACCTCATTCAACCGACGAACCGTCAACCGTCTAAAATGGGACACTAATTGCTGATGCTACTTTAATAGACAATCATGTTAGCACACGGCTTGTTTAACAAATATCATCCTAAACGCCCTCGCATTAAGTTTGTTTTTATATAACGGATATTTGATACGCAGTCCTCTGAGATTTAACTACAGGTTGATATTAAAATTTCAAAATGTTATTAAAAATTTCAAATATAGCAATTTATGACACAATACGTGTTTCAATGCATTTTGTAATGTATTGTAATTAATATAAACTACCTACATTATTTTATACCGCTGGGTGTTTATCATGCATACATTTTGAGAAGTGCAATAATATTTTTTAGCGAATTAATGTATTATAAAAAAAATATTTTTAAAGTACTTTAAATAATATAAAATAATATAAATAAATAACTGCCTAGTTCAACGATATGATGATCGCATCTCTTATTTAAATTTTGATTTATTTATAAAATTATGTTTTTGAAACAATAAGTGCCAGCGAGCTTGGACATTGTTTCAATCAACATTGTTTTAAATTCTACTACTAACTTGAACCTTTGGTTAAGAAAAACATTCTGGTTGAACTATACTATGGTGCTAAAAAGTTTTCTAATATCCGGTTGGGAGAACTATTATCTCCCGAGTTGAAAATCAGTCACTAAGCAGTCCGTATATTTAAGCTTAACATTTGACTTCAATATTATTAGGTGTTAAGTGACGTATGACTTAACGTGGTAGTAAGCCGAAACAAAAAAGACGCATAATACATAAAATATCGATAAATAAACAGAAACATGTTGAACAAATTAAGAAGTTTTTTTCCGATAAGTTTGATATGTCCCCAAGACTGAAAAAAATTACAGAAATAAAAAAATGTGGGGTTTTATGAAACCATGTTGCAACTAAAACTTTTTATTCGGATCGTAGGTATTCAACTGTAAATTTTATAAAAATTATTCGATTTAGGGTATTAAAAACACGTTTTTAATCTTGACTTAATAATTGAAAAATGGGAAATTAATAGTAGACATTCAACTATACATTCTAATTGAAATATGCGTATTAGAGTACTGAATACATAATAATTACAATCATTCAGTTGATAGACGCATGTTAAAAACTGATCATAATATGTATTTATTAGAATCATTTAATCATTTTGATCTATTTGCCATATTGGCTTTGGCTACTCTGCCGAGCGCCTTTCAATTTATCTCTACTTCACGACCGGCTGTAATGCGACATGCGATTGATCGACGAATAAATTTGAAATATGGAGAAAAAGTCACATTAAAAACATTTACATAATTCAAATTTATGAAAAAACAAATCTCTTAACATTTTATAGCACACTGTATAACGCTATTCTCACCATATGTCATTTGTTAAGTGCGTCGAAGAGAGAGAGAGCACTTTTTTGTAGTCCCCCGCGCGGACCGACATCGCTCGCCACTTGCCGCCTGCAAAGCACACTCGGTCGCATACTATGATTAAAAAAACATTTTATGAACAGAGGCGACATTGCAATCAAGGTATTCGTGGTATTCTTTCATTTATTTATTTACACATAACGCAACAAGGGTCCATTTAAAAAATATAAACAAATTTCTAAACTACTTAATGAAAATAAGAAATTAATTGTAATACAAGAGTGTGTTAAGTTAATTATTCATATAATCACCGATATCCAGCGCTTCAAAAAAGGACTATTTTATATGTTTACGAGTGATCGTATTCGTTTGTCTAAATACCCCTGAAAAACCGTGAATGGCATATTGTAGAATTTAGACAGGTTACGACCGTAGAGAAATTCTGAGTCGTCACGATGTAGCCTTCAAATGTGAAACATCGAAATTATTTTGTACAGAGAATATGTTAAAGGGATTGTTTACGACGGGAAATAAATGTGGCACAATCAAAATTAAAAGATAAGTTTTTTTCCTAAGAACATCACTGTCTATGTGATAAATATTAATATTCATTAAATAATAAAAATATAAATTTAAATTCATATAGTGTAGAGTTTTAAGTTCGAATTTCCAGTAACTAGCCGATTTTCTAATAAAAATAGTATATTTGCAATATTACAGATATTAACTTTTACCCTTTTTCACAAAACTGACGGATAATATTATTCCTTTTGTCTTAAAATATAAATCTAAATAACATAATTCAACGAGATTTTTAACATATAGCATGACGACGCGTCACCACATATTTGTAGAGAATCAAAGCATATATTGTCCGGTCAAAAACTGTGGTTAATAATTTCAATGATCTTAGAGTACTACAGATCTAATGGAGGTAGCTTATAAGACATATCTTATTGATTCTATTGCATATAGTGTTTTTCATCTCTAGAATACAATACATGCATACACCGTGAAATCCAATTGCAATTTTATTGGAACTTAGCGCTATAGATTTACTGTTGGTAATCAAATAATTTGTTTGTATCATGAATTAGATATATAATAACACGTTTTACATAGTGACAGACAGTGTTATTTGTTAATCCTAAGTAATATTACAAATGTGAAAGTGAGTTTGTTTTGTTTTTTACGCTTTCATGTACGAATATTCAATTGAAGAAACAACACTTGTGTCAAAATAATTAAAACATTTCGGTGTTTCTGCAGTCTGCTTTTATATTTTTCCCTATTCATAATTATATTTGTTAATACTTGCGCAGGACATGAGACAATTACGTACAATTAAATTGTATGTCCCGTCTGCAGAATTTTATATTCTATGTAATGAGGGTCGCAGTCGCTTAAATGATTTTTATGCGGAACATTCAGCTTTAGATCTCATTCTATTGTTATGTTGGAAGGCATGAGAGCAGTGTTGCCATGTAGGAGATCATATTTTATATTTTTGTACAAATGCATTCGAGCTATGTTAGCAATAATACTTCATACGTCTATTCATAACAATAAACATCCAAAGTGATATTTTTTTTAAATTAATTTTGTTCTGGTAATTATTGTCTAGTTCAAGCGAGGGTTAGTTATAGCTGGATAGAGACGGGTTGATCTTGATACGTAAGTTATCAAATTTAGTCACTTTTACTGGTTCTTTGATTCAAGCTTTAATTTGTTTTAAACTGTATACCCAAAGCTATAGCTACTATAAACTATAATAACACCAAATAATAAATCTATGTGGAATAAAAAAAAGGACTTTGCTACATTTTTCTAATCTAATTGGAATTCAGTCAGAATTGGCTAGTAGTAATTCAGAAATTATAAATGTATGTAATTTATTTGTTTTGTTTTTCTAATCTACGTCAAGCTAACTGGATGTGTAAATGGTTTTGCAATCCCACTGGAAGTATGTATTACATCTGGATTAATTTTCTTTTGTCTTTTATTTTTTAACCTGATATTTTGTCCTTACTACTTAGGCCCGTATAGAAAAGGTAATGAATTCACTTAGATGATACTCTGAAAATTTATTAGTGAGTGAAAGCCACGTCAAAATCGGTTCAGTCATTTAAGGTTTAGTTTATTAATAGTCACTTTTATCTAGGAACTAGCCTTTGCCCGCGACTTCGTTAGCGTGGAATAGTTACTTTGCTGTCAAGAAGAAAAAAAAACCTTTTTAAACATCCTTCATTGGTGCCCGCTCCTATTGGCCTTAGCGTGATGATATATAGCCTATAACCATCCTCGATAAATGAGCTATATAACATTGAAATAATTTTTCAAACCGGACCAGTAATTTCTGAGAACACCCCCTACAACCTCACAACGGCTCAAACTTTACCTCTTTATAATATTAGTATAGATTTCCATACGAATGAAGTAGAAAGAAACAATTACAATAAGCTTTGTATTGTATCATAATTCTAGCGAAGAATGTAGATTCAAACTTTAAAATATGCCTTTGTTCTCAGTTTTTTTTTCTCGAACTGACTACGCTATTGACCTAGCAAGGTCTTAACAGCTTCACCAGACTACTAAGGCGAGCGCTTAAGGCACTTAGCCGATTTTATATTGGCAACCAGCTCAAGGGTGCACAGCACACCTCGGCTTGGCTGTTGCCTGTTGCATGCAAAATCGCGACCTATCTTAGCTAACCTAGCTAACTATTCATATATGTATGAGTTGTTGAAACGTATATGTGTACCAAGCATATACGCCTCAACAACTCCTTCATATATTTATTATCGAAAATTGAGAGAATTTCAGTTCGATAAGGGATTGTTCTCAGTGAAGGAACATATTCTCGTCACTATCTATAAGTTTACAATAATACGGAAAACAGGGAGCTCTATCCTTTTTGCCTATCCCAGTAAGGATGTAGCGTGTAGAATATATAAAAACGTGTAACCAGAATCCTGTAGAGGACGCCACATCTCCTTCCGGCCGCGGCGCGTCTCCATTGCTCCGCGATAATCTCATCTCAGCGTGTGCGCTGTGTAAACACAGTTAATTGCTGCCGACCCTAATAACCTGACTCATTTGTTACCGTAAACATACGCCGCGTTATTATTTTAAATACTTTATTTTTATTTTTTAAATGCTATGGGATTTATGGTTTATCTATATTTTTTTGATCACTCTAGTTAGTCCCAAATAACTGTATTTTTCTTCAAAAAGTAGTGATATTTTCATTTAGAAAGAAATCACTGAATAAGTATTAAGGCGATTGATACAAGGGTTTTAAAAAATAACCTTTATTTGATGTGTAATTTCCATAGGCGGAGAGTAAACCTGATTGTTGGTATGGCGACGTAACAAAACTTTGCGTTATTAACGAAATACTCAAAAACATTTGCAACCCTAAACTGTTTTGTCGCCAACTCGTTCTACTAATGTTACGCGGCACGCGCCGAAGACCTAACGCCTTTTGAATAATACCGCCAAACTCACCTCGTCTGCGCCTAGCGCATGTGTCTAACTATTATATTCAATTCACAAAACGTCACGGGTCAGCTAGTATATTATATGATTCTTCCGTCTGTGTGTATATAACTGAACTCCTAGTACACAACTGAAAGAATTTTGTTAAAATAAAATTGTGTGTTCAGGTGAATTACAGAATGGTTTAGATTTACAATAGGACCCTGTATTTGGCGTTGTTGTTAGATTTTTTTTATCGAGGCAGAATAAAGTTCAAGGTTTAGTTTTCCACACCTTCCGGATTGGATAATGGTACTGCAGAGACCGTTCTTGCCCACCTGACTAAATGGTGTATGAAGAACACTGAGGGGGTTTCGGATAACCCCGTGAAAAAAAAGGATAAAGTATACCGGGCTTACTGGTATTACGTAAGATACACACAAAATATATAGTTAAATAAAACAAGATTATGAATAAAATATAAAACCCTCTACACGATAATAGACGAAAATTATTTATTAATCACATATATTGAATATAAACAAAATAAATGGGTTTAAATGTCAAATTATATTTGTAATGTTAATTTAATTGGTATCTACGTGCTTAGTTATTTACTAAAAGGTTTTTTAACAATCAAAAACTGGTTTTTAAGTATGAATCCGTGCGCTTCGGCGCCGCGGGGCGCACTCCAAATGGCTCTCGGCCGGATCCCATCAAATGCTGACGGATGGTGCATTAATATGTTCGCGACAGGCTCTGACGGATCAAACGATACCGCCTCGTTTAATGCCTTACAAAAACAACGGACAAATCTCGGTTCCCTCCTGTTACGCACCTTCTTCTGTTCGTAAATTAATAGTATGTAATTTTTATTAATCTTTTTCCTTATAGCAAAATATCTAAAAATATAAATAAATAAAATTGGAAGTATTATTTTTATTTAAAAAACATGTATTTACCAGTGCGTACACGTGGAGGAAGTGTATCTTCTTTGGCTTATATGTAATACTTTATATGTAAATTTATATAAAAATAATAAACTAAAGATACGAAGTCCTGTAGTAGACAAAATGACTAGTACCACTTTGGAAACAAATTACTAGAAATAGTATAGGTAGACATAAATATTTTCTTCCAAATTCAATTTTAATTTATATAGCGACTATAAACTAAACTAGGAAATGCACTATGTTCTAGAGATGTTATGGAAGATACAGAATCAAAACAGAAATACATATAGTAGTCAAAAGTTACGATTTGGATCCCTTGCAAGCTGTCATACGCTCTCTACGCAACAAATGCAGTTCTTAAAATAGTATAAAATGCCAGAAGGAACATTGTTACATAATAATTGTTACGAAAAAAAAACAATTAACACCGTGCCATTATAAATAACAATAAAACAGAACACATCAAAACAGTACGATGACACACGGTAAGACGATCAAAGCAATCGTTACCAAACGGGCTGACACTCGAATTAGAACGAGACCTCCCCTCTATTAACCAAACATAATTAATTTATACGATCATCTCTCATTTAAGACCAAATGAGAAAGGGACGAAATAAAAAAAGAACATTTTAATTTCGGGAAGCCATCTTTTTTATGCCTATAAATTTACTTTTGATTTAAGTTCTATTATTTTAGTGGTCGAGAGAACTCCTTTATTGTTTCAGAGTGTTTTGTAGAACGTCTTTCGAGTGAATGTTTTGTTGTTTTTGGATTAAAACGACGTTTTTATGTCGCTTCATTGTTAGATAAATATTGATGTTATATTTTGGATGGAGTTTTTAATATTCTGCGGTTGTTGTGTAGTTCTCGTTTAATTACGTTTATTTAATATTTTAATATTGTCATACTTCAGTAGTTATAGTTGCAATAACTTAGCATACATTTTTTTATTATAACAGCTAGACTTCGTAAACATATTTGTATAAAATATTCGAGGTTATGAACAAATAGCTTCTTTACTTCACAAATATGGAGGGACATGCATGTACCAAGCAACATCTGCAAATCAGCTAATAAAGCGACTCTCGACTTTTCAATTATTTACCATACTGTTGAATAGACTTGAACAACCTTGAAATAAGATATTTTTGGACATGACTAGAGATATTTTTCTTGTATTTCTGATACATTTCCTATATAATCCACAATAAATCATTTCCTAATATTATTAATGTATAGATACGACTGTTCAAGAAGATAATGCATGAAATTTTTTTTTTCACTCCGCTGTAAAATTAGTCCAATTGACTTGCACAGTACTGGTTACTAAGCGACGATTACTTTCTCAGTTAAGACAAATCTAAAGATACCTCATATGGTGGAATTCCTCAAGCCGTTTGAACTGCAAAGCATCCCAAGATCTCCTTCTGCACGTTCAGATAAAAAAAATAAGACCTGAGCAAGGTTGGGCTAACGTTTTTAACGCTAAGCCAAAGTTGTCACGTCTTGTCTCAATACTCAGAGATGCATTCTTTTAAACTTTAATATTTATATCTATAGGTCACCAGGGTTACATGTTAGGTAGGTGGTAGAGCCACGCTGAAGCTATTATTGGTTTCAGTATGAATGGGTCGGCTCACCCGGCGTAGCACCTCCATCTCACAGAAAACCGACGTGAAGTAACAGTCCCTGCATTGTTGCGTTTCGTTCGGTCAGTGAGAACGCCGGAGACCCTTCTCCCCTCCCCTCTCCTCTCCTTTCCCCTCTCCGTTTAGCTCCATTCCCCCAAACACAGGCTGGCAACGCACTTGCGACTCCTCTGAGGTTGCTAGTGTCTATGGACGGCAGTGATCGCTTAACAACAGGTGACCCGCATGTTCGGTCGCCACCTATATGGTATAAAAAAAAATCAGGTGCTCAGCTCGTTTGTTCGGTACTTGGTACATAAAAATAATAAACTTTGGTACCACAAGTTCTTTAAATTGTGACCTATCATGCCTCGCCATACCGCCTCTTGGTGACATTATGGAGAGCTATTAAAAACTCTGCCCACGCTACTAATGGACTCTTTTACACACACACATCTTATTTATACTCTTGACATTTTATTTTACCGCAACATATTCGCTGAATAAAAAAAAAATACAAACGTAACAAGCTATTTAAAAAAATCAAACACAACAATAAATTATTTTTATTCATGTTAAATATTAATATTGTTATGTCATTATTACATCTATACATATAATAAGAATGTAAATCTAACATGTCTGTAATTTTTAGATTTTTGTGGAAAAAAATTATGCAGGTGTCTAGGAATACGTAATAAAATGCGTTTCAATCATTTTTAGAGAAATGTATGTCTGTCTGTCTGTTTGTATGAACACGCATTACTGCTAAAATAGTGCGTTCATGATAAAACCTCTTCAAGTAAATCATAAAATATATCTTCGAGTACCATTTAGTTTTTGATTCATTAAAATCAGTTCTGTCTATCACAATTTATTGCAATTTTAATGACGATGCAACTTAAATACGAGAGAAAAGCAGACGGTAATTAGACTTAAATCCATTCAGATGACTTATTAGTCACTATTTAGTACATTAGGTTCCACGCAGACAAAGTCTTGGGCACAGTTAGTATTGTTGTTTGTAAATCTCCAGGCCGAAATGTTTGATATTCTGTTGATTTCGTTTAAAAATTAGAATACGAGAATAACCCTGTCTATTTCTTATCTTTATAGCTAGAGCTACCTAGAGAAACACGAATGCTAATTTTCATTCTGAATCACACATCCAAACAAAGTCACGGGCGCAAGCTAGTGTAAAGAAAAATAAATAATCAAACAAAATATTTTTGATAGCGAACACAGCGTATTTCCATTATAATAATATGACCCCTAAGTAAATTGATCCCTATTAACTTGAATAAAAACAAACGAAATATATCTTGTACCCTCACTAACGACTGCATGCCAATTAAAATATCGATATAATCCATCGACATTCGCATTTTATCGACGCCGCCCGTAATAAAGCCGTATAGGCTTTAATATCCTGCACTTGAACCCGACAATATGGGAGGTAATGCGGGCAACGAGGCAGAACAGAGGCACAAATCACGAAACAAACAAACGCGAGAATTATATATGCAACTCTAAACGTGCAAAGTTAACGATGCCGTCCGGAAAGTACACGGGTACTTTTATATCAAACAGATTAGGTACGAACTGATCGAATATTGTAATAATCGACGGTAACTTAACGTTTGCCGCGCTCGCATTTGCGGATAGTGGTGCGCCAGATACGATAATCGATGTTTGAAGTTTGAAATAGAATACAAAGTGGCCAATGCAACGCCGCGCCGCCGTGTAGAATAATTGAGTAATGGTATTTTGATTGCAATAAACATGTGGTACATTGTCTTTCGATGAAAATAGAGTCATGAACATGCTTATTGAGACATACAAAAATGTTTAATGTTTAAAATATTTGTATGAAATTATTTGCAATTCACAAAATTTATATAATGTTGAGAGTCTGTGTCACTTGGTGTATAATGAAATACCAGATCGAATAGGAATAGGATTCGAATAGAAAGATCTGTAGCAAGAGCGCATTTTTTACCGTAAAGCAGATGTGTTCTAGTTTGGATGCTGTGGTTACAAACAATACAGGAATAAAAGCAGATGAAATTGTTCCCAGTTGAAAGACCAATAGCAAAAAAAATTCTCTGGATGTCACCCCTGTATAATTTCAAGTTTTTACGGATTTTACAAATTACTTGTTTTCTACGAAATACTAAAAAAGACTGGCAACAGTATGAAACAAATTCGCATTGAAATAGCTGGCAACACAAAATGGATACCGTCGGAGATTCTGTATTCTGTTTATGATGATCGCGACACACACGAATAAAAATGCCTTCCAGCAGACCTGAGCGCTGCTAGTACTTAAGCGAGCTTATCGATATCGATATCTCACGACTACAAACACTTACCCAACACTAAGGAATCCTTAACAATTTGAAAATACACCTCTCTAACCTTCGCTTTGGAATCTCATAAACCGTATTCAACGTGCCTTTAGAAAAAGACACGAGATGTACTTCTAACTGTCGAGTGAACGAGACGTCAGCAAAACAGGATGATGTACGCTTTTATGAACACCATAATGGGTTAAATTGGTCCCTTAATAAGCGACGGGCGACGTCATAAAGTGCTTCAAATAAAACTGTCAGCCTTTCAAACTGAATTGTTTACTGCCCGCTCTGTTGGTTTGTTAAGTGACCAGCGTTTATGGAACTCTCGCGTCGAGTGCTAACTTTTAATTTTGCGGGTCTTTTTATTGGTTTATGATTTAGTATTAGCATATAGCTTATTTGTTTAGTACAATGTCGAATTATAGACAGATGTTGTGCGGTTGTGACCTTTCCTCGTTGGAATATAAAGGAAATTACTAACTAAAGATAACTTAAAAAGACTAATTCGATCCCTTATAAGATTTACTCATTTATTTTATAAGGATTACGAATATCTTTCCTTTTTGTTATATTTTTTTTCTTTCTGAAGTAAATCTTTGCAGTTAGAAGTAATGTAGTTAATTTGTACTATTATTACAATGCGATAAAGTTTGATGATGGGTTAGTTGGTAGCGTGTACGGACACAGTGTACCTACATGGACGTAGGTTCGAATCTTAGCAACTGAGTCGGGGCTTCCGGTGAAGGATAACATTGTGATGAAGGTTTTTTTTATAAGTTCGCTTGGTTGGCTATTATCTTCAAGATGAAAGTCTATCGCTAAGCATCTGTTAGTGTGTTCCGACGGCTACACTTGAGAGCCTGTTTCCTTCTGGTTTATCGTGTGTACCATCTGAGACCACGTCGTCATGTAACATCAGATGAGGTTGTAGTAAAACGGTGAAACATATTAAGTATCAAAAGGGAGTATTTTTTTATATCAAAGGATATAAACGCACTGTTGGGTCACGTGATGTTAAGTGATCACCACCGTCCATAGACACTAGCGACATCAGGGAAGTCGCAAGTGCGTTGCCAGCCTGTATATGGGAAAGGGGTAGGAAAGGGAAAGAAGGGAGGTGGGCCTCCGGTGCTCTCACTGACCGAACGAAACACAACAATGCAAGCACTGTTATTTCACGTCGGTTTTCTGTGAGAGGGGTGGCACTACCCCGGACGAGCCGACCCATTCATGCGCAAACCAGTAATAGTTTCAACGTGGCTCTACCACCTAGTAATTAATATGCAGAACTCCTTATATATATCCTTCTATTCTGAAATAAATGTCTGGTTAAATCTCATTAGCCTTATAAGAGACCAGCTTCTGCCTCGACTTCGTAAGCGTGGAATATTTATTTTGGGATAACGCTAACACGCAGCGGTAATTCTCAAAAGGAAAAAAACGATATCGAAACATTCTTCATTGGTGCTCAGCTCCTATTGGTCTTAGCATAGTGATATATAGGCTATAAGCTTTTATCGATAAATGAGCTATCTAACACTGAAATAATGGTTTTCAAATTGGATCAGTAGTTCTTGAGGTTAGTGCGTTCAAGCAAATAAACTCATCTTTATAATATTAGTATAGATTACTCGATTTACTACAGATACTTCAATGTTATTTATATATTTCATCATCACCATCATCAGCCTATAAGATACCCACTGCAGAGCCATAGGCCTCTTTCTGAATAAAAGTGTGGGACTAATCACCACGCCAGCCCACGACGTATTATTCAAACTCCGAGAAACCCACAGTTCTATGTTTCCCCACATACAGTAGACAAGAACAATTCTCTGGTTCAGGTTTCCTTACGACGTTTTCCTTCACCGTCCGCCGATACTGTTACCAGTAAATTCCAAAAATTCGTTGGTAATACCGGAGTTTGAACTTGCGGATATTGGAATGATATTCCACTGATCTAACTACAAGGCCATCGCGACTATCCTATCTATATATTTAGGTTTTCATATTTTTTTTTATTCAAGCACGACAAAGTGACTGTACTATGCCTGATGGTAAGCATAGTACAATCCAAAAACAGTGGCGACCACCGAGAGCCACATCATCCATCGTCGGTCGCCGCTGTCGTGCCGGCCATAATGACGAAAGTCACCCGGTACTGGATATGCACAGGCTGATCCCGAAACGCGAAGGGCAAAAGCGAGTCACTATGACGGGCTTTTTCGCCATGTACATGGTGGTTGCGACACAGTCGGGCTGTAAAACCCTACCACCCCGCAATATATATATATTAGTTTTAGTTAAAATACCCATTGGATCATGTAACCCAAGAGTCATGTACTATAATATCTTGCTATCTCTAACGTATAAAGATAGGCGCCGACAACAGATAAAAGGAGATATTTGTATGAGACATGAGTGAATTGAAATTTTGTTATTTGATAGACCGCCATCCGAGTGAGGTCCATAATTCTTTGTTACAAAGGTTATTTTATGGGTACCAAGTCAAATTTGTATTCGTCGCGGCAGTGGACTTTTTTTGTAAAATTATGTCTTTTATGTCTTAATGCGAGTTAGGTAGGGTTGTCACTTCAAAAGTAATAATGTATATTGAATTTTTATGATTTTTTTTTCAATCGTAGGAGGCAAACGAACAGGCGGGTCACCTGATGTTAAATGATCACCACCGTCTATAGACACTAGCAACACCAGAGGAGTCGCAAGTGGGTTGTTAGCCTGTGTTTGAGGGAGGGGTGGGAAAGATGAGGAGGAGGAGGGGGGAGAGAGGAGAGGGGACACGGGTCTCCGGCGATCTCACTGACCGAACGAAACGCAACAATACAAGCACTGTTACTTCACGTCGGTTTTCTGTAAGAAGGTGGTACTGCCCCGGACGAGCAGATCCATTCATGCTGAAACCAATAGTAGCTTCAGCATAGCTCTACCACCTACAAATAATCATTGCATTTATATATTGTTAATATGAATAACTATTTTTTGTCAAATGTTCTATTGTCTAAGTTAGAATAAGGACATCATTCACTTAATGGGAAGTTCATTAATTGAAATATATACGATATTTAGTAGCATCCAGTGATATAATTAAAAAATTGTTTGAAAAATATTTATCACAGATTTGTATTGGTAACAGAGCAAGCTTTAGTGGAAAAAGATAAAATTTTGGAAGGAAATAAATATTTGTATTTTACATACATTTTTAATCATGCTTTGTATGCTTTTTCAATTTATGTATGACGTCTGTGAGTAAATATATGTAATGAAATAGAGCCGCTAACGCATCTGCGATTCCCCTGGTGTTGCTAATATCTATGGACGGCGGTGATCACTTACCATATAATGAACCGCCTGTTTGCCAACTATAATATAAAAAAAATATATCTTTCTTGTTTCTTTTTTTTTATTAATAAATTCGCTTAAGTGCAGTTTCTTTTGTCATGAAGTAAATTTGTTTTTATATTTTTCTTATGTTTCATAGTATTTAAAGGCAGTATAGAGCTATTTAACATATTTATTTAATACTCTTAAAAACTTTTTTTTCATTTTGATGTTTATTCGTTTTATATCACAAACTAAAAGCGACAACCCTAACGGGTGATTAATATTATAGTCCCCGGAACATTTTATCGGCCATTTTTATATTTAAAGGGGCATTTTAATTGATTTATAAAAACTTGCATCAGAATGCAGGCCTCGTTTCAACGCACTCGTATAAGGTTCATGAATACCATATTGTATGTAAACAGAATGTAATATTTTTTTCGGATGCTTTTGATAATTTTTTTACCTTGAATTAACGATCACGCTAATTTGGTTTTTGTGAGGAGGAAACGAGATGGAAAAACTAAGATATTTGTCTATACAAATCTAACTTTCAACCAATTTATGTGAATAACAATGCTGGACTGTTTAACACTATACCGATTTAAACTCCATACACGAATGTAGAGACCTTATATAAACCAAAATATTAAAAAAAAACACCGTATTTATTACTCACAAAATTTGAGAAATCGCCCAAATCAGCTTTCACTCAAAAATGACGATATCTTCATTTAAGTTTTTACAGTATTAAAAACACTACGGTTATTATAAGCACTACAAAAGACTAAATAAATATTATAAGCAAAGTATATTTTTGTCCAAGTTTTTTTGTGTTTTTATGTATATATAAAATACATCGTGAAGTTACTAAAAAGCACAGACGAAGGGCAGTTATCATCTAATTTCAATTAGGAATTTAGGTGGCTAAAGACGAATGAATAAAGTAAAAATATCGATCGACACGACATAATATCGAATAGCACGAAGCGTAAACATCCCGAAATAAACGCAACATCACAATCAATTGATCAATAGCCGGTCGGAATCGCAAAGCAACAGTTTGTATAGGGTTACCGTCCCGTTTTTCGCCAATTACGCCCGTGTCAAACACAGTCGAGTCGCTAAACCTATCGCCTAACCTAAAAACAGCTCTAAATTTTACTTCGTAAGTTTCATTTCCGTCTACATCAAAATCAATCTATATTGGTATCTCATACACTAGATTTATGTCCTCAAATGTGTTTGAAATTTCACTCTCTATCAGTGCAATAAAGTTTATTTTCGTATTACTTACTTACTTTATTGTTAACTGGTTGAATTGAAAATCGCTTGGTGTGTAAGATCAAAGCTATCGTTTATGTCATTTCAAGAAGTACCCGACAATAATACGGCGATGAACGAAAATGGATGTTAAGGAGACGCTTATTTGTAATAAACTCTAAATATAAATCGTAACCGGAAGTGTTTAATTTTTTGCTCGATTCCTCTATAATGAATAAAAGTACACCTCACTGGATTATGAAATGTCTATATGTCTTGCATTGTCTAGTATTACATTTTGAAACAACTCTGTTGAAGTGGATTCTTTTGGAACGATGAAATTAGTATCTTCTAAAACCAATATATATATGTAGGGTTTAGGCTGTGAGACAATGAGATAGTATATTCTTAACGTATCCCAAGTATATACAAACAGGGCGAGGGTAAGAGATAGAAACGTTGAATTCTATAGCACATTATTTTCTGTTGGATCGTTCTGACTATTGCGGCCTTTTAATAATTAGTCTGTGTTGTGTATTATTCACAGTGTGAATATAGATTAACATATTACAAAATAATGTCGAAAACTAACTTTACTACCTACAGAGTGTATTCATTTTATTCTCTTAAAATTAATCAGAATACTACGTTTAACTTCTACAACTTGTGAACAACATACAACTTTTTTTATTCGGTTAAGTTATTTCGTATCTATTTAGCCCTAAGATTATGATAATACGTTATTGAGTTCAAGGATACAATCGCTTGAAAATTCGGGTAGTCCGGTGAAGCTGTTAAGACCTTACTGGGTCAATAGCGTAGACATCTCGAAAAAAAAAAGCTTGAAAATTCTATATAATAGTACTGAATTATAAAAATGTTAACAAAGGGAACACTTGTATACTAAAATATATCATCGTTTAGCAAACAATACCGCTTAAGTCTAAAATCGGTGGTTTTAACTTTTAAATGTAATTTGATTTATGTATATTCTGATGTCTCAAACTACATATCACATTTTGAAGGTCTCAAATAATAAGGACCAATATTGAAATCATTAATAACTGTATTCACATAAAGCAATAAAAAAGAGTTTTTTCACCTCCATGTAAAATGAGCCAGCTTGACATGCGCGGTGTTATTTGATAAGCGACGCGAATTTTTTTTTTTTCGATATGGAATCGCTATTGACCTGGAATGGTTTTCACAGCTTCACCGAACTATTGAGGCGAGCGCTAAAGGCACGCAGCCGATTTGACGCGATAAAAATTTGAATGAACTTCCCCTTAAATGATCACATGTAAAATACAGCGCTGCTCAAAGCTATAATCGCGCTTCTAGCATGATTGCTTCCGTACTTTGCGATGCGTTTAACACAATTCATTTCAGATCTATTTATTGTCTATTGGAATAAAGTTTAAAATGAAAAAATATTGAAGTATTTAATTATTTTTATAGGTTAGTATAGTTATAGGTGTATATAATTTTTCTGTTTGTTTGTGACGTCATTTCTCTTAAATCGCTGGACAGATTTTGAAGAATTTCTTGGGTGTTCAGGCGGATTCAAGAATGGTTTAGATTCATAACTGGACCTGGTAGGTGGTGGTGCGGTTGACTCTTACGATTTTTTTTGTTATCAAAGCAGGACAACATCCACCGTTCCCGCTAATTTTTAAAATAAATTCAGAAACGTTGATCCTAAATAAAAAAAATATTCCGGTGAAGTTTTAAGACCTCGCTAGGTCAATCGCGTAGTCAGGTCGAAAAACAAGCGATTGCGTTCAAGTTAGGTAAAATATAAGATACATATATTTTAAATTGAGTATTAAACCAAGGCATCCCTATAAGTTGTGCAATAAAATCAGTACCTGATTCCAGATATTACTAAAATTATCCTTCAAAACATTTCAAAATAAAGACATTAAAGTACTGTCTACATTTCACTAGGAAAACTCCTATAATCCACATTCATTTGACAAAATAATTGTCAACTGTTATTACAGTACTTTATTCCATTAAAAAAACTCTTACAAAATAATCTCAATTCGAGTGACGCGACGTGAAAATTTTTGTTTGCAAACTATATTAATTTATACGTAATTCAATCGTCTTGTTTTAACGCAAACAATTTTCAGTCTGGTTGTGTAAATGGAAACTATAGTTGGTGTATTATAATTGTTTTCGCGTGGGTCGTGACTACGACGAGTGAGGGGCGGTCGGGGGTCGAAGGGGGATGAAATTGGAGCAAAGGGTCGCCCTATAATTAACCTTCGCCGACTGTTAATGTATGATATTAACCGATATTATTGTTGTATCAGTCAGATCGGTGTTTGAGAAGGGTTATGAAACAGTTTGTGGGGTTATATCTTATGTATTTTTTTCTATTCTTAACAATATATTAAAGGTGACTTCTCACCAAAGAAGTGCGTATTAGCAAAGCAGTGAAGTTAACAAGGTCAAAGCTAACTGTTAAAGGTTAAAGGAATACTAGGATTTAGGAACAACTTTATAAATGATGATATATTATTTTCGTATAACTAATGTTCTAAGCAAGGTCTTGACAGCTTCATCGGACTACTAAGGCGAGCGGGTAAGGCACTCAGCCGATTTTATTTTGGCAAACTGCTCAAGGGCGCACGGCACTCCTCGGCTTGACTGTTGCCTGTTGCATGCAAAATCGCGACCTATCTTAGCTAACCTAGCTAACTATTCATATATGTATGAGTTGTTGAAATGTATATTTGTACCAAGCATACACGCCTCAACAACTCCTCCATATATTTAGTATCGGAAAATTGAGAGTTTTTCAGTTCGATAAGGGAAAAAAAGTAAACCCTGCCACTTTCATGTGTAAGCGTGTAGGCGCGCTCGTGTGTGGGGGTGATCGTGTAGTGTTGTAGCAGTGATGTATATTTGTGTGTCACCGTATCGCGCAAGCAACGCACTCAAGGGCTTCCTACCGAGGGATCCAACCTAGGCTTGAGCCGCTGCCGTGGGAGGCCTAATCGGGTATTCTAGTTTCTAAACTGTGCTACTGCAAAACTTCATCAAAATCCATTTAGTACTTTTTGAGTGATAGAAAGAGAAACGTCCATCTGTTCATTCCCACAGATTTTCTCTACTTAAATTATTAATTCGTCATGTGCCTTTTACTGACTTACTAATTTTTGCTTTGAGATATTTGGGCTACTGTATGTTGGTGATCTATATATATTACATATATTATTACATATAGTATAATAATATTAGTAATGTGGTATCTGCCCTTACAGATATAAGTTAATGAATAAAGTTGTCATTAGAAAATCTTTATCAATTTCTCCTACTAGTAAACAAAACTAGCAACGATTCAATGCTATATTGTATTTTAAATAGGATATATAATTATATAATACTTATTGAGTTGTGAATCGTAATTAAAAGTTACAAAATTGCAGATGGTTGCTAGTCGAGTTAATCGAAGAAATAGAGTTCATCTTTCAGTATTTATATGTCACGCTTTGGAGAGTGTGCACAGGAATTGCATGATCATTTCGCTCTGTCTGTTCTGCCAACAGGATACTATATGTCATGTAGTTGATGGTTTTAACACTAGTGAAGTTGATTTCTTACGGGTCAGAAGAAGCGATATGCTTTCTAATATTTTATTGAATAAAGGAGTAGAATTCACTCCTAGCGTTTGTTTTCCGACACCATATAATTTAGGAGTATCCGAGCGAATAGTTAATAGACATGTACTAGATAAGCATGATCCATTATTGACTTCATCTTCACTTACCCTTAAGTGAGAAACATGTCTGTTGTTTATATGAGTTAATCTACAAAACGGATAAATTGCTTTTGTCTGGGATTTTAAAAATACGAGTAACTATACGACCTTTTAAGGTAGGTGCTAGATACTATGTCATTACGCAATTTCGTAGTATTCAATACGATTTACAAACAACGTAGGCATTTAACTGTTTTTTTAAATTATTCGATTTAGTTTATTAAATCGAGTTTTTAATCTTAACTAAATAGGTAATTGGAAAATGGGAATGATAATGGGAAATCAATAGTAGACAAGATATCCCACTATACATTTTAATTTTAATCTGCGTGTTATTGTTGGGAATACATAATAATTACAGTCATAGATGGTACACATATTGATGTTGGCTGTTTTGCCGAGCTCCTTTCACTCAACCACTACTCCGTGGCCGAGCACCGTTTGTAATGCGAAATGCGATAGATGTATGAAAAAAATAGAGTTGATGGAAAAAAACCTTTCACTTTAGTAATAATAAAATAGCAATAACGAATCTTTTTTTTTTTTATATCAAAGGAGGCAAACGAACTTGTGGGTCACGTGATGTTAAGTGATCACCACCGTTCATAGACACTAGCGACATCAGGAACGTCGTAAGTGCGTTGCCAGCCTGTATATGGGAGAAGGGGGAGGGGAAGAAAAGGGAAAGCAGGACAAAGGAAGGGATGTGGGCCTCCGGCTCTCTCACTGACCGAACGAAACACAACAATGCAAGCACTGTTATTTCACGTCGGTTATCTATGAGAGGGGTGGTACTACCCCGGAGGAGCCGACCCATTCATGCTGAAACCAAAAATAGCTTCAGCGGGGCTATACCACCTACAATCCAAAAGACCCAAAGAAACCAATCTAAAAGACCGTCCGGAATTAATTCGTATAAAACATGTCGTTTGGATGAAATTAAATTTATTTTCAATGAGTATGAAGTCGGTGGCATAAACGAGTGTTTGTGAGATGAATGGCGCTTTATGTGCGCACGCGCAGGACATCAATGTCGCATTAATTGTCCGTTTCCTGGTATTGGATTACAGCGGCCGCGCTATTGATCTTCGCTTCCTGTGCAACCTCGCAATATTGCCCACAACTCGTTGCTTACACACTTAAATCGCTTATTATTGTATACTCATTATATTATGTCATACTGGCTAATATTATTACTATATGTTATGAAACAAAGTCCTCTGCTGCGTCTGTCTGTCTGTTCGCGATAGACTCAAAAACTATTGAACTGGTTAAATTTTCATTTTCATCCGGGTTACTCCAGTAGATAGATAGATCAATGAGGATGGCTTAGGTATAAAATTTGTCAAGGGATTTTTGTTATCAAGGCGGAATAATGTCTGCCGTGCCCGCTAGTACTCAATAAAAATTTGTTGATTTTTTTTTTTTGAAAAGTTAATCCGTAATGTCGTCTGACTAGTGACAATTTGTTTGGAATTTCTGATATTTATTACGTATTTGACAACGTGGTGTCTAGTTATCTACATTGTAGGCAATAAAAACTGATTATGGCAAAAAACGAGAAAAGAAATTAATGTCTGTAGACACATTCTTCTTTACTTAAATTGTAGCGAGAGGCATTCTTTGTACTACACTTAAATATAAAACAAATATAAACTATGGTTTCCTATTATTCTATAATTCTGTATAATAATCTGCAAACATTACATTTCTTTAGGTAAAAATTAAGAAATGAAGAATTTTAGAATTAAGTTTTAAATGTTCTGGAAAATATATAATTTTCACAACAATTGTTCAACTCTGGGCAGTTAGGTAAGCATGGGAATTGTGGAAGTGTCATATACTGGGTGACTGGTTACTCGTTAGGAATATTTTACAGTACTTGATACTCGTTCTATATCAATTAAAAATAGGTGCTTAATATTTGACCTAATTATCTAGAAAATACAAAGATAATAGTTGGTCCCCTATAACCTCCGGGTGTAGTAAGCCAACCAGCCATCAAAAAATAACTTCAAAGTTTGAACAAAGTATTGTTGCGTTTCGTTCGTTCAGTGAGAGCGCCGGAAGCACATATCCCCTCTCTCTCTCTCCCCATCCAGACCCCTTCTCGCCCGTTCCTTTCCCTCTCACGAAATTCAGGCTGGCAACGCACTTACGACTCCCTTGATGTTGCTAGTGTCTATAGACGGCGTCGATCACTTAGCATCAAGTGACCCACCTGTTAGTTTGTCTCCTATGATATAAAAAAAACATAGGGCTTATTATCCGTTTTCATATTGTAGGCTATAAACTCCGAAACGCCACTCTCAGGTTTTATCACCGGTCATTCAGCATAGGCTTAGTTAAATTTGTAGCCATACTTTTGAGAGTCTTACAGCAAACTTTAACTTAAATTCTCTCTCTTGTTTATTAGTATTTGTTCTTATATTATTATTTTATATGTTAAATGTGACCATGAACTATCACACGATTGAAAGTTGTTACTCTTTAAACAGTCACGATGTATACTGCAAACAAAGTGCAGAAGGATGTAAATCCACGATAACGTTTCACATGCTATAATAGCAATATCCAGGCACACTAACACCTGTGTCTACTATACCGACGTGACTAACAGCTGACGTCGTAATTAGTAGGTTTATCCAGCGGACCGTGGACGCTTCGACGCTCGACATTGTGAATTATAATTTAAAAATGGCCATAAAAAAGATGATAATGAAGCTGCCATAAAAGCAATAATTTCAATTAAGAACTCGTAGTATAATGATCTAGTAAATAATAATAGTTGCTCACATTTAAAACGATTTTTAACGTGATAAATAAACCCTTATATTCTCTTGAGTTTGTTTATTTGTTTGTTACACATTCGTGGCTTGATTATGCTCATCATCATATTTATGATCATCAACATGTAAGAGACTCACTGCAGGGCTATAGGTCTTTTCTTTTCCTGTAGGAAGGTATGGGCGTAATCACTGCATCAGCCAACAACGTATCAGTGCTTTCAAACCCTGAGAAATACACGCTTCTATATTTTTCCACATACAGTAGTACTACAAAAAACATATCTTAGATTCAGGTATCCTCACGATGTTTCCCTTCACAGTCAACCGATAATGTTACCAATTTAAATAAGTGAATGTACGCAAATTCCGAAAAATTATTTGGTATGTTCCGACAAAGAAGAAGTAGCGAGCAGTTGCTAGTACATATCACATTATTACTAGAAACATAAAACATATTAATCCTTACACGACACCAGATACATTTGGACAGAGAAATCTTTGAAGAAAAACGAAACGAAATTTAAAATCACTCTGGATTAACATTCCGGTAGCGCTGATTCGCCGAAATTGCTTCTATATTTTTTTTCGTTTAAGTCGTGGGATGACAAGTCGCGTGTTCGCTGTAATCTGTCGCTCGTGAACTGAAAAATGACATTACAGGAATTCCGTGAGGACACCGAGGAGTTTATTTGACACGACTTAAAAGATTATGGTTGATGCTTACTGTATAAGCGGAAGCGGGTTTACAAGTGACAGCGTTTGAACATAATATCACCCTATATTTCGATGTTATTAAAAATGTACGAAGGTACGAACCTACCGGAATTTGTTTATTAAATGTAGTTTAGCTCGCTTTTAAAATTCAGTATGTAACGTATATCACTCAGAATATTATTTAAAGGTCAGATGTTTTTGATTTTCACGAGAGTTATGTGTCTTACCTAAGTAGAAAGAACTGTATTTCTTTTGTAATTTTATGATTATTGCACAAGTTATATGAAAAAGCAGAATAATATGTAATCTGGATCCTTCCTCAGATTTAAATAAAGTACATATTATTCTAAAAATTGTCATAGATTGCAAGTAAAGCACAATTTACCATTTGTTTGTTTGTTTGTAACTTAAAAAGTAACAATTTCATTAATAAGACATTTATTCTATACTAGCCTCTGCCCGCGACTTCGTTCGCGTGGAATAGATTTACTAACCCTAACACTAACACGCAGCAGTTCTCAAAAGGAAAAACATACCGATTTTGAAACATTTTTCACCTGTACTCCGCTCCTATTGATCTTAGCGTGATGATATATAGCATATAACCATTCTCGATGAATGAGCTATATACCACTGAAAGAATTATTCATATCGGACTAGTAGTTCCTGAGATTACCCCCTACAACGCCACAACATTAAAACGTCACAAACTTTACCTCTTTATAATATTAGTATAGATTAGTATTATAAGTTCATAAAAGCGTTTCTTTGGACGTGCTATTTTCTGGAACTAGTAAATAGATTGCACAAATTCTTTTTGCAACATATTTATTACGAAAGATTATAAATAATTTGCTATCGTACTACGAACTTCTGAAACACAGCAATTACCATACATACCATTAGTAAAAAGAAGCCATTTAAACGGGGTGGCGTTTCGGAATACAACGCAAATTAATCCACGTGTCACAGCTAGTCACCTATAATAACGACTTTAAAAAGTAATTTCATCGTTGCTTTTTTATGCTGGTATACATGTGTGTCTCACGAATTCTTATACATACACATTAGCTTCTACCCGCGACTTCGTCCGCGGGGAATAGCTACTTTGGGCTAACACTCACACACAGTAGAAACTTTCAAAAGGAAAAGTAGGGAAGAGTGGGGGATTGGGAACACTTAACTTCAAAAGCTAAAAAATAATAGAAAAAAGTTATAAACTAAATCAAATTTTATTGCTACATGAACATTAGTTATCTATATACTTAGTAGTCCTAAAATGTTATTTTAAATTTACGTTTTAATAAAAATAAAAACCAAAACAAAAACGTAGCCGTTCCTGTTTACCCGATCCCCTATGGGGTAATTGAGATTATCCCGTGGGGGAAATGGAAATGATATGAGGTAATTAAGAAAGATGTTTGATCGATCTTTCTTACGTAATTATGAGGCATCTGAAATAATTTTTAAAGTTTAAATATTTATACACAATCAACCAGCAATACTATGGGTAATTAGAAGGGTTAGGGGTAATTGAGAATGTTCCAAATTACTCACCTAATGCCGTTCTCAAGTACCCGAATCAGTCAATATACATAAAAATTGCCGCCACTCTCAAAAGCATTTTTTATTACCTTCAATCTATGTTGCATTTGAAAACAGATACTGTGTGTATGATATGAGCAAAAACACAATACCTTTGA
The DNA here is from genome assembly GCA_014332785.1 of Antheraea mylitta. Lineage (NCBI taxonomy): Eukaryota > Metazoa > Arthropoda > Insecta > Lepidoptera > Saturniidae > Antheraea > Antheraea mylitta. The sequence continues at coordinate 629,903 of JACEII010000050.1, read as the reverse complement.
ACTCAAAAATATAATACTTACATGTGTTATAACTGATGACACAAATTATATCAAAAATACAAAAATAATTGTTCGACTTACCGTGACAAAACTAGTGCGTTCTTTCAATCCCACTTTTGCATACGCATTCATGCATGGCTCTGCATTCAGCCGTAGAATAGGTTCGCGACAGTGTAGTACGGGGAGATGTACTATTTATCTAACTGTTCCCAATTACCCGCCGTTCTCAATTACCCTACTCTCCTCTACCCGATTTTGAAACATTCTTTATTGGTGCTCCACTCCTGATAGTCATAGCTTATATATAGCTTAGCGAAATTCGCGTTTTTGCATCCAAGGTAACAGCCCAAGCCTATGCGACTTTGGCACCTTTGAGCTTGTTGTCAAGCGACGAAGTAGTGGTAGTAGTCCAGTGAAGTTGTGAACGACCGTCAGGCCAATAATGTTAAGTTAAAAAAAAAAATTGTTTCAAAATAATAAAACGCTTCCGCTTGTACTTAGCATGCGCTTGTTCCCCAATGTATTTTATCACCATCTCTATTCGACACAAATAGTTGTTTCTCAGTAATGACACACATCAGCGGTATCCTAATGAACTCGTTGAGAAGTCTGTTGAATATTTGTTAACACTTTGAATATTGCTTTTCCATTTATACCGATATTATCCTTGGGCTTATCAACTTTCAGAAACCCGTCTGTATTTGACACAATTTGATATTCTGTTTATAAGGTATTGGAAGTAATTAAAAATGATATAACTGTTAAGGGGAGTTTTTAGTAGGATCTTGGCGGTGTAGTGGATTTTATATTTTATTCATAATCTTGTGTTATTTGACTCTATATTTTGTAAAATTTGTGGTGTTTTACGTAATATAGTTTGGTTATTGTGAATAAGTGAAGTTGGTGAGGAATATTAGTATAGCATAGATCCTGCCTTCTTTCAGGAAAGTTCTAACGCGATGGCCACCATCTTGTTAGTTCTTGTAAAACTTTTAATATCATTACCTAGTCGACAATGGCTGTAATAATCCAATACAAAATTGGTTGCCAAATAAAATAAGGAAGTCCTGAGGGGTTATTGGAATTTCTTGGATCTCTTAGATAGAAGTGTTTAATATTTCGTTGACCGAATCATATTCTATCACCTTCATAAGGAGAGATTAAAATTTGACTTGAATGTTTTTTGAATAACTGTAATAAATGTGTTATGGACATGAGTATTTTATATCATTTCGAAAAACTCGATTTAATGGTCAAGTGACGCGTTATGTTTCTGTTTAAATTACTTTTCTTTTTAAAGCGTTTCTAAGGCGATGTTGTCTTTATGTTACGAATGGAAAAATACATTATTTTTATATCAGATATATAGCCACAGAACACAGATACGGTATTTACTGACCTAATACAATTATATATCTTTAAACGCTTTGATCATTCAGAAAATCATAATGATATACCTATAACGTTGTCAATACTAAAAAATGATACCTCTATATGTCCATAAAAATCTCATGAAAATCGGTCTAGCTGTTTTGGAGGTAAATCCCGGTGACCAAAATTTTCTTTTTTTTTTTTTTCGAAATTTCTACGCTATTGACCCAGCAAGGTCTTAACAGCTTCACCGGACTACATGAACAAAAGACACTGCTATCATAGCTCTACGTACAAAAGTAATGGATAAAAACTAAAAGGTAATCGATCCCGTATTCTCTTTGTTAGAAATAAACCTCCCCCTAAATTATAACGTTGCGATTCAAGCGGCTCGGGAACAGCGCCCCCTAGCGATCGCGTCTAGATAACGCACGTTCCGCCACCGAGTACGGCTGACTGTCAAAAAATGTATAAATAATAAGAACGATGACAAAGCTTTTATTATTTAACATTCATAAAGATTAATTCACATGTGGGATGAGCAGAGATGTTTGTATGTTTATTGTCTGTCTTTTGTCAAATTATTTTGGTTTATGCTATGCGTTTTGCTATACTTTAATACGTAGATTGAAAATAAAATTTATATTGACTTCCCATTACCCTTCCATTTTCTAATTATTAAGTTACGATTAAAAACGCGATTTTAATACCTTAAATCGAATAATCTCCTGAAAAATTTCAGTAAAATGTATACGACCCAGAAATAGTTTCACTTGCATCGTGATTTCATAATACCACACAATTTTTCAAACTCTAATTCGACATCATGGGCATTTATAATATAGGTATAAGTATTTACCAAAAATGTTGCATTAAAAATTGCATGTACAGACAGATCTACAGATTTATAATTACAGATAAGCGAATACCACTCGGGAAGAATGAGTGCAATTATAACAACCCCTTAGGAACGCGTTGGGCGCGTGAAGGGGATGGGAGAGATTTTTTTTTCATTTTCTAAGGGGTCCCGGAGTCCTCTGTCATCTTTCATTTAATTGCTTACCGCGACAATACGGCTTAATTAACTCAATTATGTATCCCCAGTGTTTTAAATTTATTTTAAGCGGACATATATTTTCTCTGATTGTGTAACTGAATAATTGTTCCAGTCCGTCTCTAAACATCGCATGAGTTGGTAAAGCACCTCCCCCAACTAGGAGCTATAAAATATTGACAGTTTCGAAGTGCTTCAAATAAGAAATTACGATCATTGTTTTTTTTTTTTATTAAAGCACCAATATTGATATTAAAAGATATCTATATATTAATACGTGTAGCAAAATCTTTGTATCCCTTTTTAACCTATTTTTCGTGAACGGGTCCACTTGAAATTTGGCATAGTTAAAGTTTATATGGCGGAGAAGTGCAGAAAGCTGTTTACTTTATATAACATGCATTAGAAGTACATTAAATTAATTAAAATATGCACTACTCACACTACTGCTTAAATTTGACATAACATGGAATTAAAAAAGACATTTTGACAGCAATCAATAATTACGAACTTCAAAAAAGGTTATGAAGGAGGTTGCTATCTATGCTCGACTGTATGTATTTTTTAACTCTTACGTTCCAATTACCATTTTTCATCCTACATTCAACAATTATATTATAAAATATAACTATTATTGTAATGTTTATTATTTTTTATGGTGAACTCACTTCAAACGATGAATTAATAAAAAATTGGGCCAAATAATACTTTGCATAATCAAAATAAGAATTTTATTTATAAAAGTAATCCATGACTTAGACTTCCGCGATTACAATGTTGCAATTCAACCTCATGTATCAACAAGAAAGAAAATATTTTCAAAACCTAATGGTAGTATTAAAAACATCTTTGATTTGGATTCACCATTTGATTGTATTGTGCATCCATTACTTTTCTAAACGATGATACTGGGCATATCACTATTTCTCATAATGAACAGACTACATTTAATTCAATATCACCCAGAAATACCACCCCATGGTGTAGTGTAAAATTAATTGAAAATTGTGTCATGGGTTGCGATACATTTCTTTATCTTCGTGAAGTTATGTTTACTTAGAATTTAAGAGCTTTACCACCTGTTTTTTTGTTTTAAAGTTATAATTAATTTCAATTTTCATTTACACATTTTTTTATGTTTATGTAATTGAAGATGATGGAAAATGGCAAATAACTGAGTAGTCATGATGAAAACTTTTGATCATAGAATTATATCCTTTGACAAAAGAACTCTAATAAAGTTCAAACTTTAAAAAATCAAATAACCTTGGTCGAATGTCGACCACTGGGCGCCCACTAGTACATTTAATTATATTTACAAAATAAATATTACAATAATTATAGTAAAATGAGTATTGTGTAAATATTCAGGTTTATATGAAAGTTGAGTTTCTGTAGTATTGTCTAGTAGCAAGTTATAGCTGTAAGGTATGTCATAGTTAATATATATAAAACTTGTGGGTAGTTATATCCTCGTCGCCAGTTGACGTATTCCGAGATTTCGGATGGGTTTCTAATCTTATTAAATAAATAGGATCCCAGATAAAAATAATGCAGCTTGTTTGTAAATCCGTTTATTAACAAGTGTCAAAATCACAAGTGTATATAACTACCCACAAGTTTTATATATATTAACCATGACATACCTTACAATAGCAAGATTGATAGAATAAAGACTGTTTACAGTTAAGGTTCGTAAGGAGTTTACGTTGGTCTACTCTCTAGTTGTATATTGAAATATGTATGAAATAAACCTAATAATTTAAATAAATTGTTAGAATTACACTACTTACCTGTGATTGTATGTGATTAAAAGTTGTCCAAGTGTCAATAAAAAGAACTGTCAAAGAAACAAATTCAGGGTGTTTTTTCGATCATCGGTATGTTTATGACATATTTCATTTATCATCAACTTTCTTACATTTTGAAAGCCTTTTTTGATACACACACATACTTCACCTTACAAATCTTCGTTTACTCAAAAAAGTACTTCGTTTTTGAACAACAAAATAGAAACAATCATTTATGTGGGATGCCTGGGATGAAAAGTAACGCTGAAATTAATTATGACGTGAACAGTCATTAATTTATCATTTTCATATATTAAATAGATGCAATAATTTTATACTCGCGGTTTCTAACTTTATGTGGTACAATAATTTGTAAAATGAATGAACATTTTTTTCTTTATTATATTAACTTAGATGTTAGGTATATACATTATATACAGAGCAATTGTTGACATATGCATTGCGAGCATACCGTTTTGAGGTTTGCGGCAAGAAACCACAGTTTAGGGGTTTACTAGGAATCCTATGTCTACATTAATACGTTATGTTAACAAATTAATATATGTGTTATGAATATAATTTAATATAATTATATTCATATATATATATATATATATAATATAATATAATTTAAACAAATTATTTGATTAGAATGTTGTTAATTACAATTGCAAACAGGGAGTGCTTTTCTTAAGCAGCTGAACTTTCAGAGGAAAATTTTAAAAAGTGTTATTTTTTTCATATACTTATCTGCCTTTCACAAGGAATACTTTTTTCTGTGTAAGGTTGAAAGTGTCTAGTATTAGGCGAATAGGAATGTCAACAAAACCCTTTGGTAGAAAACAATTGGTAACTAGACGTCAAAAGTCTACTGTAGTAGGTATTATTTCATAGAATCTTGTATTAAAGGTTAAATAGTTTATGATTAAATATTGTGTATTGTTGTTTTTTGAGTAAATGTTCACTTATTTCTATAATACATAAGTCATTTTAGAACTAGAGTAAGATCAAAATCAAAATCAAAAATTCTTTATTTAGTTTAGGCCCTAATAAGGCGCTTATGAACGTCAGAAACTACCACTGGTTCGGAAAACAACCCAGCCATCGAGAAGAACCGGCAAGAAACTCGATCGGGTATATTTTTTTTACATACATTTCCAATATATCATACAGCTTATAGTGGATGCACAGAGAGGAGTCAATTCCAGACATCACTATCGTTCACATACTGATCCACTCTATAATATCCTTTTGACACTAACACTCGCTTGACGTGGCGCTTAAATTTGCATTCCGGGAAATCGGTAACATGTTTTGGGACTTTATTGTAAAACCTAACACTGTTACCTAAGAAACTATTACTGGTTTTACTAAGTCTGAACCATGGGACGACCAGTTTATTACAGTTTCTAGTATTTACACTATGCCGGTCTTCTACTAAATTCAGTTTTTCAAAGTTTTTACGGATTTATATTAAATTATCAAGAATGTATTGGGAGCGTAGAGTTAAAATACCGAATTCCTGGAATTTCGTTTTAAATGATTCGCGAGGTCCCATATTATATATTGATTATAAATATAAATGAATAGAAGCCTGCATACGATCTACGCGGTACAATACATACATACGACGATAGATCGTTTGCATTATTTCACACTTGTTACACTAGAGGCACATTTAAAAAAGTAAGTGATAATTCTATTTATATAACGTACTCTGCGGTAGTGTCGTCCAGAATGAACGAAGAATAATCGTGTTTTCTATAGAAATACAATTCATAAACGAATTTACTGTAACTATGTATGGAATATTTTGTGTACCGCTACAATGTTGCTTTTGACATCAAAAAATCTCCATTTGACACTAAATTGAACACTTATTCATAATAACGGGACTCAGCATCTTGTCTGTTTTTGGGCCTTAATTTCTACATACTGTATTGTCTCTTGTATTATGACTAATTAATGTATTTATAGATTCATACCCCTAATATATATCCGGTCTGTACATCCTACACATTTGGACATTTTTGTATTTAGGTGTTCTCAATGCGAAATATATGTATGTATCATAGTTGTATTACATATGTATTTTTGTACGCATGTATGTCATGGGATGCTGCCTGAATTTAGTTCTTAAATTTACTTTGTTTTTGGTATTCCCAGAGCTAAGCTGTAGTGACAAAATAATCAAAACAAGATCTAGCAGAAATACATGTGACAAATGAATGCAGAAATGTGCAAAATATAGCAGATTTTCGAATATCATCTTTGAAATTTTAGGTATTAAAAAGTTATTTCACTGCGATATAATTATATTAAAATAGCTGTGTTTATCTTTAATCAAGCAAGAGATGTGCGATGTCCCTTGTGTCTATTTAAGTCTTTTAAAAAATACACCCCAAAAAGTTGTATAAATATTAGCTGATATTATATTTTGTTCTCTATTTAGTTATCATCAGCGTGTAAGAGACCCACTGCAGTGCCGTAAGTCTCTCTTCTAAGGAAGGTATGGGCATAATCACAAAGCTAGCCCACGCCTATTATCAATTTCAAACTCTGATAAATCCACAAATCTTTGTTTTCCCACATACAGTAGTACTAGAAGAACATTTCTCAGGTTCAGGTTTCCTCCCGATGTTTTCCTTCACCGTCAGCCGATACTGTAACCTATTTAGATTAGTGAATGATATTACACCTCCCCAACCTCTAGACCACCACGACATTACTTAGTGTGTAGGTAATAGAAAAGTGAGAAGTACGAAATAAGTAGCGGGAGATACTTTTTCATGTTACACAAATCTAAGATGTAGAATCAATTGCATTATTCTGAAATTTATTTAAAATATCTTTATATACTTATATAAATTTCTTCTGTCCGTGTGTATGTCACTGAACTCCTCCTAAACGGCTGGACTGATATCGAAGAAATTTTGAATGCGTGTTCCAGTGGCTCCGAGAATGGTTTAGATTAGACCCGGTATGTGACGCTACGGTTTAGTTTTAGGATTTTTTTATTATTAAGGCAGAACAACTACGCCGGACCGCTAGTATAAGTATGAAAATTTGAAAAACATGATGTTGTCATTTGTCGATGATTACTTTTAAAATGTTTCTGTTCACCCTATATTGTTGAAAAGGGCGTGAATATAAAGAATTACGTAGGCGCGGCGAACACTGACCGACAATTAAATCGCATTCCTTTGAGAACGTGGTCTAATTGCCAGCCGACTGCTGTAACTAAATAGCTTTGTATAGCAAGCGACTGAAGCTTTTTAATATTATCTTTCTTTTTAATACTTATTGCTTATATTATCTTGGAATCGGTTTTAATCCGTTCAGGAAAAGGCTTTATCAACTTATAGGGAAATACTAGTCTGATTGGACATATAATATGTGCTATTAGGTTTATTTATTCAATTTATTACAGTGAAAACGTTTTTAGATACGTTGTGCGGTCTTTTTGACACCTGAGATAAATTCATTATTTCGCTTTATGACATGCTACGTATTGCACTTACGCTTTTTTTTCGAAATGACTACGCTATTGACCTAGCAAAGTCTTAACAGCTTCACCGGACTACTAAGGCGAGCGCTTAAGGCACTCAGCCGATTTACGCTTGCGCGGCTTGCGTTAGACTAGTGGTACGTAATATAGAGACCCGTGTAAATCTAATATTCACACTTTGTACTGAGCTTGATGCACATTATAAGTTTGATCAATAATTAAACTGTATAAAAATGTATATTGCTCCGAGTACCGATAGATTTGAAAACCAGACCAAATTTAATAACTTCAATTTACAAATTGTGAAATTTTAGTAATTTATACTACAATATATTCAAAAGAGAGCGTAGTTATTCCATTCTCGGTAGTCGGTAGCACTACCTCGTTTTTTTTTTAAATATATTATTTACTTTAGTTTTGTGAACGTTACATGGATGTTAGTATATCTGAGTTTGATAAACTTCTACACCGTTGAACTTTTAAACACGCATAAATAACCGTATTTTGTTTGTTGGAGCCCAATAAATCGTAGGGACTGATTGATTGACAAATGGTTAAATCTTAATTTTTAATTCTAGTATATTCTAAAATTTTCTGGATTTGTCTGTATGCATCTATTAATTACTAGATTAGGTATCTCAATGAAAAAACCATGAGGAAATCCATTTATTTCAAAATATATTCACACAAATCGCTAAGATTCACTAAAGATACGCTATATGAAAATAAATACTAGGATATTAGGTTGTTTAGACATGGTGGAAAGAGGCATTTTAGCATGCCGATATGACAGTGATACCTGACAATGGGATCTGTCATCGACATTCGCCATCGTTTTTGTCATCAGTTGTTGCACAGTCATTTTGTTCATTTAGACTTAAACAAAGTATAGTATCCTTTGTGCTGGGTGGTAGGACATGACATTTGTGTGCGACAGGAATGAATCCATCATACACAATATGCAACATCTGCTGTAGAGATAACCAGTCCTCCGGCTCGAAGGACCTGTTGTGATCGTTGGTAGTTGGAGAAAATTGAGTGGCGATTCTTGTGATATAATTCCTCTCTTTATTTACAAAATAGTCTTATTTAAGTACATAAGTAAAGTGCTACAATTAGCAGCGTGAGCAAGATACCAATTCCAAATTAATAAATCATAATGAAGTCCGATTACCCGCCTAACTCTAGATTCAGATGCAGCAGGTTAAAATACTGACATGTCGGTAAGTAGATGACATCAAAGATACAAACCACTTTTTTGTGTGCCGGTGTGATTTATATTTAAGACATTCCGAACAATTTTTATTCACAATATATACATATGTGGAAGAAATCGGGGCAGCATTTTTAGTTTGACTATATAATTTTCTGTCAGTCTTTTTATTTTTCCAATCGGCAACATCATTATCACGGTATCTGCGAGAGGGTATTTAACACAATTGTCGGGAGTTTTTGACGGGATCTTGAAAGGTCATGTAGTGGATTTTTTAGTTTATACAAAGTTTTGTGTTATTTGATACTATACTTTGCAATATTGGTGGTGTTTTACGCAATAGGTATAGTTCGGTTATTGTACACAAGGCAAGTGGATGGGTAATAATACCATGGAGCCCGAACTTTAGGATGCCACAGGAGCTCCATAAAAAACCAATAAGACGACCACTATATTGTTGGTTTATTGAAATTATCGTAAGATATTTGTAATATTATTAGCTACTTGACAATGGTAAAATAATCTGCAAGATGATCGTTACCAAAAAAAAAATAGTCTATTAGAGGGTGGTTGGTTAAGTAATGGAAAAGGATAATTTCTTATTAACACAATGTTTTCTTTTGCCGAAAGCACAGGCTTGTTGAGAAGTTGTACTCACTCCCACTGAGTCCTTTTATTCAAACAGATTCTATACATAAAATATAGGTATATTTTAATGTAAACTCCCTTTATATTCACAAAGTTAATCCTAAACGAGAATTATATCTTTGAACCGCTACGTTCACACGTTTAATTCAAGCATTAAGCAGCCATTAACTGAGGCTAATTAAGTCCCTAATTAATTTATTCCTAACAGTTTTGTCGGTGACCGTGTGTTAAGACAATGGACCGTCAGCAAAATAAATATAACACATGTATTAATAAATATGCAGATTAAAATATACCATAGGATTTATCTGTAACTTATACATAACACACGCGACTCTGTCTATATTGAAACATTATATATTATAAAAGAAAGTCTTCTGCCACGTCTGTCTGACTGTACATTATAAAACTTCATGATAGTTAAATATTCCAACGCAATCTATTGATGAATTATAATAAAATATGTAGCGTAATATATAACTCTCTCTCTCCAGTAAAAGTATTCCAGTATCTCAACTCTCATAGTGATCTACATGATGTCAGTTTATTCATCTCAAATATACAAACTTGTATATTTAAAGTTGCAAAAACATTTAACTGGTTTTTATAAATAAAAAAAATGTAACGACATAGTGCAACTCCATGGAAAGCTTTCTAGTTAATAAAGCATAAAAAGATTATTAATTATATTTGAGGGTTCGGCAGATTTTGTCCTGCCTTGATAATAGAAAACGTCCTAAAATTAAACCGTAGCGCCACTTACCGGGTCCAATTGTAGGTTTTGTAGGTGGTGAATAGGTTAGCTCGTTCGGGGTACCTACTACCACTCGACCCACAGAAACACCCACGTGAAGTAACAGTAATTGCATTATTGTATTTCGTTCGGTCAGTCATGGCGCCGGAGACTCACCACTCCTCACCTTTCCCCTCTCCTCTTCCCTTCCTCCTTCCCCCCTCCCCTAAGTTGCTAGTGTCTATGGACGGTGGTGATCACTTTACATCAGGCGAGCCACCTATACATTTGCCTCCTATGGTATAAAAAAAATCTAAACATTCTTGAATCCATATGAACACTCACAAAAATTTCACCAAAATCTGTCTAGCCGTTAAGGACGAGTTTAGTCACATACATACGGACAGAAGAATTATATATATAAAGAAAGTAATAACTACTAGGAGTACGAGTTTTTGGCGGGATCTTAGTCTGTCATGTAGTGGATTTTATATTTTACTAGCTGTTACCCGCGGCTCCGCACGTGTTTTTTTAAAATATATTAAATAAATGTAAAATTGTGATTAGATGTGTAAAATTACAGATATACTCTTTCAAAAATATTTGTAAGTATGACACGTACATTATCTAAAGTAACAGGTAACATGTACATTATATATGTGAATACTAATAGTGTATCGAATGGAATGTGATTTATCATAAGCCACATAGCTGGAACTTTAAACTACTATTACTTTGTAATATTATTAGAGCGGGTATCGTTTGCTGAATTCGCTAGCTTAAAATAAAACATCTAATTAGTTAGTTATTTGCCCGTAAAATTCCCGTTCAAATATTACTTGTAGTCCGTTGAAGCTGTTAAGACCTTGCTAGGTCAATAGCGTAGTCATTTCTAAGAAAAAAAAACCGTTCAAATAGGTCCAGCCGTTTCGGAGATTACCCGGAACAAATAAACAAACAGACATATCGACAGAATTAAAAAAAAAATGACGATATTTGTAGCACCGCAGATATATGTATTCATCAAAAAGTATTTATTTGAATATTATATATCCACGCTTTATTCTTATAATACGTAATATATCACAAACCAAAAATTGGGAACAAAACTAACGTAGAATATTTGACTCTATATTGTGTTAAATTGGCGGCGTTTTATGTAATATGGTTTATTTATTGTGCATAAGTGAAATGAATGAAAAATAATACTACGGAGCATGTATTCTGGGGTCTTGAAAATTAAGAATATAAAAATTTACGAAATATAATATAGAAGATTTGACGCTTATACCTTTACAGTAACTTAGACATAGAAGAAAACTGGGTAGAGGATACATAAGAACTACCTATATTGACAACTTCAGAATTGGCAGTATGGATTAATTCCTTCGCCTGTATTGATGGACGAATATTATTACTACTAACCTTTTAGAATAGCAGCACAATATAGACTTTAAAAATGTTTGCGATAGCAACGTACTACTTATAATCAAAAATTGGAATTAAAAATAACGTAGAATAAACTTTTGAACAGGAACACAAAATAAACCCTAATAATATTTCCGATAGATGATGTTATCATGTTACCATGGCAACGTATATAACCCTGACACTGACACTGACACGCAGCGGATGCTCTAAAAATAACCCGATTTTGAGATATTCTTCATTAGTGCTCCGCTCCTATTGGTTTTAACGTGATCATATGTAGCCTATAGCTATCCTCGATAAATGAGTTATCTAACACTGAAAGAAACTTTCAAATCAGACCGGTAGTTCTTGAGATTAGCGCGTTCAACCAAACAAACAAACAAACAAACTCTTCAGCTTTATAATATTAGTATAGATTCATAATCTTGTGTTATTGGACTCTATATTTTATAAATTTGACGGTGTTTTACGTAATATAGTTAGTTTATTGTGCATAAGTGAAGTGAATGGAAAATAATACCACGGATCATGAAATTCTGAGATGCCACAAAAACTCCCAGGAAGGTTCTAACAAGGGATCCACCATCTTGTTGGAATATTGACTCACAAGACGATTAATATTGAAGTGATCGCACGACGCTTGTAATATTTTTAATTACTCGACAATGGTAGTAATAATCTGAAAGATTGATTGCCAATAATAAAATGAAAAAAAAACTACTAGGAGTAATTTATTGATATTTAACGGCAAAAAAAAGAATTATTTAAGAACAGTGATGCATAATATTAAGTTTTTTTTATATAAAATAAGTACTGCCTTCGCTAAGCTTATATATAGTAAATTAAATTTATAACGATTACTTAGATACAAGCTATGTCATGTTTCGTGTGTTCAGTTTTGTTCCTATAACAACCTACACAGCATGCCCGGAAGTACCTACTAATCTATATTCTGGTATACCGCATTTTCTGAGCTATAGTTTGTGTGATAATTGCTCAGCTCCTAAAGTTCATAGCATGATTTTATAACGAATATACTAAAAGTATACTGTAAACTGCAAAAAACATGACATCTGATTGATAGTTTCAGAGAATTAATACGAACAAATAAATAATCTTTCGAGGTATAAATACAAGAATGTTAAAAAGTATGCTTAAAATAAATTTACTTTTAAGTTATTTTTCCTTTTCAAATGTAATTTTTTCTGAAAACCGTGACTTTTTAGGTTTAATTTGTGTACAAAAACACAGTTTCAAAGAAAGTCTTACAAAGTAAGTTATGCTAACAAACTTGTCCTGCGTCAAAAATAACATTTCTTTCATACAGAATTGTAATCAACCAAACTGTATTCAAATACTAATAAAATTTAATTTTCCAGAGAGGAAAAGTTTTAAAATCTTTTTTAGTAAAGGACTAAAATATAATAATATTATTGTTTTTATTTTTGACAAGTAATCTACTAGTAGATTATTACCACTGTTGAGTAGTACCTAGTCCGGTGAAGCTGTTAAGACCTTGCTAGGTCAATAGCGTAGACAGTTCGAGAAAAAAACTGTCGAGTAGGTGAATGATATTACAAGTTTTTTGCGATAATTTCAATTCTATGACAAGATTGGTGGCTCTCTTGCTAAAATTATTTAGCAAGTTTTTGTAGTAAGTCAGAATCCATGTTCCGTTGTATTATTTCCCATCCACTCCTCTTGTGCTCAATAATCGAACCATATTACGTGAAACAGTACTAATATTATAAATTATAGAGTCACATAATGCAAAATTACGTAGTATAAAACCAAGTCCCCTACCACGTTTGTCTGTCAATCTGTTTGTTCGCGATAAACTCAAAAACTAATGGATGGATTCATACAGTTTTAACCAGTAGATAAAATGATTAATGAAGAGAATTTTGGTGTATAATTTGTTAAGAGCTTTTATATTTATCAGGACGGAAAATCGTGTGTCAGGCCCGCTAGTATGAATAAAATATAATGTCGACTATATGACATTCCCGTTCCCGCCAAAAATTGGAATAGAAGATTATTTTTGAGGCCGAACGTTTAAATTTCCATTGCCGATTGTACAACCAATTAAACGTGTCGCGCGTACACATTTTTATGCAAATGCGATTGGTCGCAGTATGTACGCGGCCGGTGGTCCTTAAGCGCTCGGTTGCGTAGGCAAGCGCCTACGTGTATTGTATCGATAAGATTCTTATCTGTTTTATCGAACATCGAGCCTCCTTAATATGCAACATTTCGATTTATTACAAATAAAAAAAAATATATACAAACTGTTGTTTCGGACAGGGTTGAAGTATATGCAAAAATCAGCTTCGGCTTTCTTTGTGTATCAAACTTTTATTCTAACCCCTCAAATTCTTTGTCCATCTATTATTGCATGTCGCATTACAGCCGGCCGTAGGGGTAAAGTAACTAAAGCCCTATATGTCGGCGCCCATGACTCGTATCAGCTAACCGTGTAGCATTAATTATACTTTTCTAATTATATTATAATATAATAATTGTTATCACGTTGTATATATACGACATAGTCGATGCAGTCAGGATGCCAATAAATACTAAGTAAATACTTTTCACTCTTTATTTGGCCAGAGTTCTGGCTTACACTAATATTCACAAAGGAATGCGTAGATAACACTGCCATCTTGCCTTTTATAGGCCGAACTATATAATTTATAAGACGAAATATATAACTCAAACCAATTACTTATTCTGCTATATGCTTTAAGTAACACAAAAATAATAATTAATGAACAAATTAATATTATTTACGTACATCAATTCTATATAAAATCATTGTTATATCATTGTTATTTATGTATCTGAAATATGTGTATGTGTGTAGAGTAGAGACATCTAGCCCTTTATAGGTCAAACTATTTGAAGTCAAAGCAATTACTATTATTATCATAAAACTAATGTTGTGCAAGTAACAAATGAACAATATCAATTCCTATTGAAATGACTCATTGAAATCTATATAATTATAATAATTCTCATTTATGTATCTGTAATAAAATGACGTTAGTGTTAATGCGTCTCTCTTATATGTTGGCGCTTGGCGCTAGTATCAATGCGTATCTATAATATGTAGCGCTAATATCCCGAGTCTTGAATGACGAGCGGTTCCGGAAGTGGGTAGCTAACATAATTGATATTCTCACTCATTCGTGCATTCTCAGGAATTCGTTTGTTGATTTCCCATTAACATTCCCATTTTCCAATTATTAAGTTGTGATTAAAAACGTGATTTTAATACCTTACATAAAATAATTTTCCGAAAATTTTCACGCAAATACTTACGATCCGAAAGAAAGTTTCGATGCAAGGTATTATAAAATCACACAATGTTTTTTATTGCTTTATTGTAGTTTAAGTAAAGTTATGGTGACCTTACTTTAAACGCATATCTACGAGGTTTGTATCATTTTAGTAGAAAAAATCCTTCACTATTGGAACCTAAGCTGACAGGGAAATTTAAACATAAGTAACAACACGTTTATTATTAATTATATGTCCTGAGTCTGGTCGCTGTAGTCAAAATTGGCTAGGAAGTAATATATACATGTGGGAGTCATTAAAGATAATAAAAAAATGTGACTGTAAAAAAATAGCCCACTTACTTTCTTCTTTTGTTCGAATGTTTAATTCAAGTATATACTACAATACCCTTTTTCTTTAGGGGTTCAAACAAATTTATCGAAAACACATAATTTTTCATATGTTCTTTTCTAGAACGTTCATGTAATGTTTAATGGAAAAAAGTAAGAGTGCTTCAATTAATTATAAAACATTAAGCGTATCTACAAATGTTCAGAGAAAGATAATATATTTATAAATTCAGTGACACGTCTTGTCAATAACTTTTACTGTCAACGACAAATGATGGCATCAAAAAAAAATTAACATTCGAATTTCAAACCACGCCTTCTTGATTCGTTGCCAAAATGTCTGTGCGATACCGTGTCCACCAATCGGAAGGCTCCGTTAGCTACGAACTATATCTGCGCGACCAATAGCGTGCGAGGATCAGCTGCCCACGCGCATGCTTTCGTTTAGCAATTCAGTGAGCTCGCTAATTGCTGTTTTGTTTGGCGGAGACTTGGCTTCGGTCGCCCATTGAAGAATTGTAATTCTTTATAATTATGCTATTAGCGTCAGAGCGTGGTATCGTTGAGTGACGGTGGGAGATTTCGTTCTTCAGTTAATGGAGTCTATTAGACTTCCCGCTGTTCTATAAAATTGTCGTTTATTCTATGAATTGTATTCGAAGCTAAATTCAGATAGAAAATATGGCAACGGAATTGTAATTTTATTAACGACTCAGTTTATTGACTTTGCATTTAAATAATATTTATTTTCGTTATTCGAATAGGTGTATTTATCAAAAAATAAATGTGATCTCGCCTTATGTTGTAAATAATCTGAATTTTTAAAACAATTAATCCCTGATTTCTCTGTACTTGATGGTGAGGACACTGCAATGCTAAAACAGTGGCGACCTCTAAAAAGTCTATAATATATCGACATCGGCAATGTACTTAATTCTGCTACACTTGCAAAGTAACACTACTTTCTCTCTTTTGAGTAAGTTTTAGAATACAATCAATACGAATATTAAAATAGCAGAATCTTGTCAGTCTTTTTCTTTGTTACTTTACCTACCGGTAATAATAGACATTAAAAAATCATAGCTTAATATTCATTTTTCAGTTTTTGACGGAATCCATTAATTTTCATCCATTATTTTTGCATGGTATCGAAGGACTTAGTTACCATAGTTAAATTTTTTAGCTAGTTTCTTGTCGGTTCTTCTCGATGACTGGGTTGTTTTCCGAACCGGTGGTAGTTTTGACCTTCATAAGTGCCTTATTAGGGCCTAAATTAAATAAAAGTTTATTTTAATTTTGGAATCAATTATACGCTGTTTTGGTCGACAACTGTCCTATTTTGAAGACATCATTATGCCTATATCATAGAAGCTTTTGCCTTATTGTTAGTACGAAACCTCATTTTTCTAACACCATCTAGTGGAACACGATTAGACTTATCTAACAAGAAATTTTGATAGATAAACCCATCTATTAGGAAAATAACGCATTCCTTGTTACTACAGTTTATATACGAAAAACACATAAACCAAGTCACGGTAAACGCTTAAATAATATAACTAAACCAGGCAACTGTTTTTAATTGAGAATCACTACGTCCAAAAATATATAATTGTTTAGTCTGAAAATCAAAGTGAATTTAATTCGTTGATCTCGTAACGTCAGAGGCATTTACTAATAGGAATATTATTTAATAGAGTTTAAATATAAATTGGTTTAGTGCCAAACTCTGGCAGTCGGCGTTCGGTTGGCGTGCCAAAAACTCAACACCGAGCGTTTGTTGCAGATGTTGAGTAGAGGCGATGGCTCAAGATCTAGACACACTGGAAATGGCAAAACAATTGTGAGCGTAGTTAACAAGGATTATTTAGGCATTAATTATTAGCTCGAATGCCCCTCAAATATCATTCACAGAAGAAAGGCATGGGCAGGTTAAGGTCACAAATTATCTACTTGAATAATTATAATATACACCTAGATAGTATCTAGTGTAGAGTAGGTATTGTAGTAATATCTGTACCTTGAAGGTATTAACTTGGTTTCAAGTGGGGTGTCTGTATTTTAGTCTAGTCCTATCATTACTACCGAAGACCTATGGGAAAACGTAGTACCTAATATGTAATTTACTCCCTTCCTTGGGTTAGTTCTAGCTACGTGTATTTAAAAATGACATTAAAACTGTTGACTAGGTTTCCAAGTAATGCGCGATTTACCTTAAAAAATAATTATTTCATTGTATATAAAAACCACTCGCAACTTTTTCGCAATTATTACATTCTAAAATTAAGAAGCGTAAAATAGAGCCCATACCATATAATAATATTGTGGTTTTCTATCGGTGAAAGAATTTTAAAAATCGGATTATTAGTTCGAGAAATAACTTCTTGTAAAAAATGTATATCTTTATAATAATCATAAATCAATATTGCAAGGTTTTGCAAAATGAACCCTTGGGGTTCACCATTCGATGGTAAAAAAGGGGGTTCGCAACATGATTTACACATTACACATTATTGGGGTGTAAGGGGTGTCGCGTAACATCTTAAGACTTGAGACACCCAAGCCAACCTCACCTGCACGTGGTGCACCCTGCTGAATAACGAACGAGGCAATGGCGATAGCGGGGTGGTAGGGTTTTACAGCCCGACTGGGTCGCAACCACCATGTATATGGCGAAAAAGCCCGTCATAGTGACTCGCTTCTGCGCGTCGCGTTTCGGTATCAGCCTGCTGTGCATATCCAGTACCGGGTGACTTTCGTCATTATGGCCGGCATGACAGCGGCGACTGGCGATGGATAATCTGTCTCTCGGTGGTTGCCGATGTTTTTGGATTGTACTATGCTTAAAATCAGGCGTAGTGCAGTCACTATGTCGTGCTTCAATATATTAAAAAAAAAAACATATTTTCTTTTGCATTTTGCTGCTTACTCGCATTCTTATGTGAGTTTTCATGGGTGATCATGATAAAACATGAAATATAGAAATCGACTTAATACCGAGCCAGAATTAAGGTTAAAATAATTTGCGACAAGAAACTTTTAGAAAAGAAAATTTTAATTTGTTAGTTAAGGTGTTAACTTTTACAGGGGTTCATGGAGCCAAAGTTTCAGAACCCCTGAAATATAGACATTTATATATATAGGTGTATATAGTGATCTGACTTTAGCCATTAATTTATGCTTATCAACAAATGGTGGTTCACCAAAAGAATCTTAATATTCAGTTTGGCCATGACAAGCTGTGTTATGTGAATATGTAGAATAATAAAAATGTAGCTTAGCTCATCTAGTGAACTGACATCTTTGCCAATATCAGGAGCCCGCTGTACACCGCGCGCCGCTTCTTGAGAGCTCTTTCGCAGTGCTTTGATGTTGTCAGTGCAATATTCGATAGCATACCTTCCTGCATTTATCCTAAATTGAAGGGTTTCTTTAAATTCTCTTAGGGCTCTTTTGAATTCCTTAGAATAAATACGCTTAGTATATAGGTATAGTATTATGACATGATTTATGCACTTTTGTGTTTCATTAAAAAAAAAACATTGTATTTAAGATCGCTTCTCATCAATTAATCCGGCCTCCGCGGCAGCCCGCACAACACGGCTCGTCCGAATTATTATTTCGTTTTAACTTAGGTTACTTTTTGATAGAATTTATATACCTAGTAGTTTCTAAGCTTTTAAGAACTTTAATATAATCTTAGATGCGTTAGTACCTTTCTCAACAATTTCAACTTTCTTGTTAATATTGTCAACTCAACTCGACTCAAATTCAAATTTTGTGTACACATATCAAGAGTGCAGGAAAGGAAATAGGTTAACTTTTATCCAGAGTAAAGTGCTTTTCCCAAATGTAAGTTAAATTGATGTTCATTTGTGTAAAGACGCGAGCTAACGCTAGTAGGCATAATATGCAAAAGATTGCTAGATCTAACAAATAGTTTTAGACATTATAATATGAGTACGCGTGTACACGTTATTTCTTCTTAGTAATATGAATGCAAATAAACAATTATATGCGAATAGGGGATATTTGCGGGCCTGGTGGACGTTGGCTTGCCTTGATAATAAAAAAATCCTAAAAGCCAACCTCAATACCACAAACGAGGTTCAATTTTGAAATAAACCATTCTTGAATCCACCTGAGCACACATAAACTTTCATCAAAATCTGTCCAATAGTTTAGGAGGAGTTCAGTCACATACACACGGACAGAACATCATATATATCATTTTCATTCGATAAATAATGTATAAGGCAATTAGAAACAAGGTAAATTAAATTGGGTACAAAAGCTTCTAAATTTATTCTGATATTTACTCTAAAAATATGGACATAAAATGAACAGCGCAAAAAACTGATGCTATGAAAGTTGCAGTGTGCCCATCCGCGGATATTGATTTATGGCCGCGGTTATATTGTACAAGCGGATATCCGCAAGTCTGATGTACGATGACGTTCCATTGCGGTCACTAGTTAAACAATCTGTCATCTACATACATTTGTATAAAGTGTAAACATTTGCACTAATATGTTAGAATTTATGTATATTTAACAAAACACATACTTCAATCTCAGTACTTAGTGAATTAAATTGCTTGGTAAAGCGATTTAATAAAAGTTAATATTTCATTGAAGTAAAATTCTACTTATTTCTATTGAAAATATCTCAAACGATATCTATATTAGTACATATAATAAGAATGTAAATCTATCATGTCTGTACTTTGTAGATTCTTGTAAATAATCTTACTGCGGGTGTCTAAAAATAAGTAATAGTATAGATTATAATCATTTATAGAAATGTCTGTCTGTCTCTTTGTATGAACACGCATCACTGCTAAAATAGTGTCTCCATGATGAAACACCTTCAAGTAAATTATAAAACACATCGTCGAGTAACATTTAGTTTTTGTTTCATTAAAATCGGCTTAGTTTATCAAAAGTTATTGTACTTTTAATAATGACGCGATTTAAGTACGACAGAAAAGTAGATAAGCGAATGAACTTAATACATTCTGATGATTTTATGCAACACCACCGTCCATAGAAACTTGCAACACCAGTGGAATCGCATGTGTGTTGCCAACCTGGGTTAGGGTGTGGGGAGGAAGGGAAGAGGAGAGGGGGAAGGTGAGGAGGGTGGGCCTCCGGCGCTCTCACTAACCGAACGAAACGCAACAATGCAAGCACTAATGTTACTTCACGTAGGTCTTCTGTGAGAAGGTGGTAGCATCCCGGACGAGCCGACCCATTCATGCTGAAGCCAATAATAGCTTCAGCGTGACTCTACCACCTTGAGAATATCTTAAACAAGTTTTCTCTATCCATCCGTTAGTTTCATAAGAATTGTTAGCATGAACCGTTGACAATTATTTTATTGTTGGGTAATTTCGATGTTTTGTTGGAATTAAAATATCATATTTGTATTGTGACTAAATAACATAGTATACTTATCTCGTCACACCTATTCGTTGTAGCATAATGCTTACTTATTCTTACTATGTGATAAAACCGTCTGGCTATTTTCAATAATAACTACAAATGAATAATAAACAACAGAATAATTATATCCATTATTAGCTGTTCTAGTAAAGACTATTTTTATTACTTCTTAATATAATAAATAATGTAATCACATCGTAAAAAGTTGTTAAGCTTGAATACTATCTTAAAAACTGTAAACCTGTTAAAATGCTAACAACAAAATTAATTATAAATGGAATATGTAGATAATGCAACGATTTAACAATTATTGAAACCGAATGTAATGGATTTGAAGCATTCGTTTTTTATATCAAAGATATAAATGTACCACGTACTCCACGTACTAGATGAGACATTCAATGCGATTAATATTTAAGTGAAATAGTAAGTTTTTGGCGGGCGCTTGGAATACCATGTAGTATCATTATATTTTATTCATAATTTTATGTCATATAATATTGTATATTATGTAATATTGTTGTCATTTTACATAATATAGTTCTGTTATTGTTCAAAAGTAAAGTGATGGAAAATAACACCGGAACATAAAGCATGAAATCTCAGATTCCATATAAACGCAATGGAAAATTCTAATAAAGTGGCTACCATCTTGTCAGAATATTAAAATTAACACGAGACACTTGTAATATTATTAGCTACTCGACAATTGTTGTATAATAATCATAAAGATTGATTGGCAAAAATAAAATGAAGAAGAAATGAAATAATTTAAACTACAGACTTATGTTAGTATGACTGGATCGTGTATAGTAATAAATACGTCACAATGACTGATAGTGACTAGTAATCCAGGTACTTTTTTTTTCGAAACTACTACGCTATTGACTCTGCAAGATCTTAACAGCTTCACCGGACTACTAAGGCGAGCGCTTAAGGCACTCAGCCGATTTTATTTTGGCAACCAGCTCAAGGGTGCACGGCACACCTCGGCTTGGCTGTTGCCTGTTGCATGCAAAATCACGACCTATCTTAGCTAACCTAGCTAACTATTCATATATGTATGAGTTGTTGAAACGTATATGTGTACCAAGCATACACGCCTCAACAGGTCCTGCATATATTTATTATCGGAAAATTGAGAGTTCTACAGTTCGATAAGGGAAAAAAGTAAACCCTTCCACTTTCATGTGTAAGCGTGTATGTGTGTGGGGGTGATCATGTAGTGTTGTAGCAGTGATGTATATTTGTGTATCAGCGTATCGCGCAAGCAACGCACTCAAGGGCTCCCTACCGAGGGATCGAACCTAGGCTTGAGCCGCTGCCGTGGGAGGCCTAATCGGGTTAATCCAAGTACTTGTAAACGGTATCACAACGTCAAACGAAGACTAATTAACGGTAACTTGTTGGCCACCATTGTGCTTTCCATCAGACACTGTAACGTCACTATTTCATGCGACTCTAAAAGACTGAAATTTAAAACTAAATCCGTCTTGTTCTTATATGTCCAAGTGGTACATGTTAAAATGAAACGGGATATGACAATATTTCTTTATGATACATAGTCTTCCATATTTTGTGGTTTCGATAGTAAAGTACGTATATACAAATGACAGTTCTCCAAATCATATATTCTTTAATTATTCAAGAAATTTATAAATAAGTTCTCTCTTTATAATGTCCTCTCTCCTTATAATCCCCATTCTACTAACCTTACGTGTCGTGTTAGTAAATAATACTTAACCCTTTAATCTTAAATGCCATTTCCTTGTTTATTAAAATTAACAAAATCAAATTCTAATAAGATGGCTAATTCTTATTCGATATATATTTAACTCTGGCTATAGGTATATTTGTGTAAAGCATATAATAACTTGGTCCGACTACAAATTAATTAGCTTCTTTTTCCAAATACATTTTAGTCGCTCTACTTCGTTTATAACACTATCTGCAGCAGACAGCCCACACTCTGTATGTGCATAATCTTGGAACCATAAATTAAAGGAGAAGAAGAACAAGACTTCAAAGAACATGGAGATAATTTAGTTCTTTCTCAGTTTACAAATCAGTTTCCTTGTAGAGTAAAATACAAATAGAGCGTGACAAACATAGGACCAAAATTTAATTTTTTTTTTTTGGCAATCATTCTTTTAGATTATTACTGCTATTGTCGAGTAGTCAATAATATTACAAGCGTCGTGCGATCACTTCAATATTAAGCGTCAAGTGAGTCAATATTCTAACAAGATTGTGGATGCCTTGTTAGAACCTTCCTGGGAGTTTTTGTAGCATCTCAGAATTTAATGCCTCGTGGTATTATTTTCCATTCACTTTACTTATGCACAATGAACTAACTATATTACGTAAAACGCCACCAATTGTACAAAATATAGAGTCAATTAACAAAAGATTGTGAATAAAATATAAAATCCACTACATGACAGACTAAAATCCTGCCAAAAACTCCAAATATTTAAATTATTCTTGCAGGTATTTTTCGTAGTTATTCGTCGATATCCACGTACTTCTATGTCAATGGTTTATTTATTGAATTGAAATGAGTTCAACATGCGGTCACAACCGGCCCCATAATGCGTATATTGTATGAGTGTTGCGATAATATTGCTTACAAAATCGTATGTCTATATCGTGGATGTTATGTGCATTTTTCGGTATAAACTTATTCGCAGGAAGTCTTTTGTATTATGATATACATAAGCAATACTCTTAGTGTGTCGATGTAAGTAAGCGCATACCTATATGTAGGAACTGGCGAGTTGCAGCGCTGTGTTACATACATTCCATTAATACAGTATGCAAGTACAAACTGTTCTTTTTTTTTCTTCTATTATATCCATTCAGAAAACTTCATTTAACCTTCATGTACAGTCGAACTCTATTTTAAATGGTAGTGTCTCTTACTTAACTGTAGACGGTTCTAGCGAGTCATCATCTGTGGCCACACCGCTTCTTGATACCAAATGAGATTGGAGTCGAGTGTTTAGTTATACATTGATAAGAAAAACTTCTTTGGTATTTTAAGATAATCGATTAATCGTGATTAATTCTTTTTATCCATAAACCATTCCATCATACTTATCTGCTGTTAATAAAAATATTTTTGAATTATTATTAATTAATAATTATATCTATTAATGATTAATTTTCTATACATCGATATATACATACAATCGAAGTGTTAGCTATTTGTCAGTAATAATTTCTTAAATTGCTGAATCGATTCTGATAAGATTTACTAACAGATAAAGATTTTTTTTATCATTCAATCATTTTCTTATCTATATAGAATTAGAGTAAAAATATATGCTACGCCCCGTGGTTTCTATCGTAATTTCTACTAATCTTAGCACACAGTCCGCCAGCAATATTACATCGTCTTCTCTAATCGTACCTACTCCCTGACCTAAAATTTGTAAGGTAATTGCTCCACTCCTAAATGTCGTAGCATGATGTAATATAGCCTATAATCTACCTTAATAAATTGCCTATTAAATACAAAATTAATTGTTCAAATTAGTCTGGTTGTTCCTGAGATGAACACGTTCAATGGTTATTCGCTAATAATTATTGCATTATCTAAATTAATTTGCGATAACCATGAGCTCCTACTATGTGTGATTGTTGAGCATGTGAGTGTGTGTGTTTCTCGCGGCACATACACTACACTCTGGCGTTTATATCAATCACTCCGGCGCGTGCGTTCAATGGCGATGATCTAGCTGTTCTTAAGTTATAAATGATGTCACTAAACAGACATTGTTTTATACAAATATATAAAAAAAAAAACAGTGTCCTGATGTTTATCAAAAGTGAACGCCGAAACTACTCGGCAGATCTTCCTGAAAGTTGGCATCTATGTATAATTTGGTCCAACTTGAAAAATAGAATAATTTATATTTCCATGAATGGCCTCAATATTTTTTAATTACAAGTTAAATGATTGTTAATGTTGATTATTGTTATTCATTGTAAGTGTCATCAGTTTCGAACAGATGGCGCTTTAAATTAGTTTGCTGACAGAAAACTGTAGGACCGATTGTTATAGATATGTCATAAATGACGTTACATTTTAATTTTTAATTTATTCGTCAACTCTAGTCTATGGTGCATGTGTTCTGTCAATCTATTTACTGTGTAATCTCGCTCTTCTTGTATCAAGTTTGAGGCAGGCTCATTACCTCATAATACTGAATACTTTATCACAATTTTAATTCAACAGAACCTCAATAACGCGTGGCCGAGTTACCTAGTATATTATAGATTATCTAACACGAACCAGCACATAGTATCGTGAAGGTTTTATTGTCATTACGTAGTCAGTTTGAACGGCGATCAACTAAATAAACATTAGAAAGTGGTATATCGACTTTTAACAGTCACTCGTGTAACACCCATTAATAGTACCATACGTTTATATGGATGTAATAAATTTCCTCGCGTCTTTGTCTATATAGTTTATTATGTAATTACATCTGTGATCAAAATGTCTCGGTCGAACTACAATTCATTTAAATATAAGAGCATCAAATAACTGCTACGTGTTGAACTAGACGGGCAATGATTGATTCAATTAAAATTTTAAACTATTTAACCGATTAATAGCATAACTAGGATCATCCTAATTCTACTAACGAGTAGCTGTGATAGATATAGGTATTCCGACGATACCGCCTCTTCAAGTGTAAACTATAGTTCATTGTATCAAAAACGTGCGTAATTCTTTGAATAATCTATGCAACTTTTGTTTGAGGTTATTAAATTTATCTGTATTTTTTTTAATAATGTCACTTATGAATACACAAACACGTTAAGGATTGAAGAGTCGTGCCTGTTAGTAAAACTGCCAAAGTAATTCGACTGAAATCGTCGTAGTGTTAATAAAGTTTTTAACAATTTATTGGGTCAATTGAAGACTGTGCTTTAATCATCTGTCTTTCTTAATTAATCTAGTAAAAACAGAATGTAGTTATATCAGGTGTCATGATGTCACTTGCATATAGATAATATATGTAGCTTATGTGTTTACTTCATAGGATCATGTAGATTTGATGACATAAAACGTTCAGGTGAAGTTGTAGGAAATTAGTTGCATTCAGTCAATTAGAATGATACGCGGTCTAGCTCATATAAGAATGTAATGAAAGGGACAGAGATACAATTGATCGCGTCCGCTTTCACTAGATATATCCGAGCGTATCTTCAATGAATAATTGTTAGATTAAACAAAACTTAGTCATCGCCCTCGATCGGCGGCAGCTTAGATAACCATAGTGCTGTGGAATAACTGTAATCATTATCGATATTGCTCATAGAAAAAAAATCAAACTCCTACAAGCTGCAGAAGAAAACGTTTTTTTTTTCGAACTGACTACGCTATTGACCCAGCAAGGTCTTATCAGCTTCACTGGACTTTGTGAAATCAAAAAACGAATTCGAAACATTCAACTGCTGATTTTATCACGTGAGTATTCATTACTGGATTTTATTTTGAAAGAATTATATTTACGTATTTCATTATTAGTAATACAGTTCATATGGTCTGCTTAAGTAATAAATGTCAATAAAAATATTTGTAAACGATACTGAGTCTATGTACAAATTTGTAACTATTAAAAGAATCTATTCAATATGAGAAAATGAATTATGAAAATTGTTGTGGCAGCAAAATGTACCTACAGTAGGTTAACTATCAATTAGAAAATAGTTCCACCCTTTTTATGATATTGCAATTGGTACCAATAAAACCCAATATATCGATGAAAATATAGTCCCGTCCCTAATAGATAACCCGCTTTATAGGGACGAATACAACGATCTCTTACTGACAAAGTGGCGCACTGCGCTATTATTTATTGGCATTTCAGTTTGTACGTAATAATGTATCGATATAAATTTACTTGCGATAAATGAGTGACAACACTATCTGAACTAAGAATTATTTACTATTAGCTTTTGATAGCGGATTCGTTCGCTTTAATGTAACATACACCTGTCCTTCGAAAACAGTACATTTTATGGACGGCTGTCAACGTGTATATAAAATCTCATGATCCAGTAATTAAGGCGCGAAAGCGTAATTAACAAACAAACAAATTTTAATATATACGACTAATTAATTGTTTAAATAACTATATAAGTATGTCAGAAGCTTAAACAGCATAATATTTAGGTCAGCGAAATTATATGTGAACTTCTTCGATTTAACAACCTAACTAATATTATAAGTAAAAACGAACGTGAGTTTGTTTGTTACACTGTTCACAACTTAAATACTCAACCGATGATCATGAAATTTTGCATACACGTTGTTAGTGAGCGAAGCGGTAGCCATAAATGGTACAAAAAGGGGTATAAAAGAGACAGTTGCAAATAAGTTTTTGGACTAGACAGATTAAATTAATTGTCTAACGAAGTCAATAATGTCAGTTCAACAGCTTTAACAAATTTTTATCTTTAATAAATGGAGCATAATTTGATAATGTATAATAAAATAAACAGATAATTCCAGGCCCAAGTATTCTTCTACTTTGTTACATTTTACTAGCTATACAAGACAAGAAGACATACACAAGAAAAAATCTTAGAAAGATTAAAGTGTGGATGTCAAATTATTAATTCTCAAAAATATGAATAATTCCTCGAATACAAATTTGAAAAATAACTGTAAATTCTCTGAAATAGTTAAATTAAACCGGATCGTTTTTTGTAAAAAGAAATAGTGATATTTCAATCGTCCTTATTTTAACTATCCAGTTTTTTTAGTTCTGCGTATAAATAAAAAACCTAAACAAAATCAACAAGTCATTGGTGCTTATGAATAATGTATTAATTGAAATCCAATATCGACATATTAGCCACAATATCACATCACTATCAAAAGCTGTCACTAATAGGGCGATGTACAACGTTCTCTGGAGATTAGAGACGCACTGCGGTTATATCGAACAGTTTTATATTGAGTTTTTTTTTTATTGTGCGTGAACGCTTTAATCTTTGGTAGTATCTTTCAAATATGTTATTTTTGTATTTCATAATCTCTTAAGCAAGCTTTAATATAAATTTGAGTAACTACCATATAAAGTTAGTAATAAATTAATTTATATAATCTAGGTATACAAGTAACGAGTGTGGCGTGTCACCTTGATATCGCGGGTCAAACCCCAGAAAAACAAGTTAACCACAGAAATAAACTATAAATATAAAATCTTCTAAGTAGTTATACAAAAATCCAGTGTCGTGATATTTATTCACAATAAACTGCGAAAGTACTCAACCAATCTTCATGAAAGTTTGCACTTATGTATAATTTGGTACAACTTGAGAGAAAGGTAATTTATATTTCGATTAATAGCCTCTATATTCTTGAATTACGATTTAAATAACTGTCAATGTTGATTATTGTTATTAATTGTAAGTTTCGTGAGTCATGGAAAATGGCACTGTAAATTAGTTTGTTGACGAAACACTGTAGGACCGACTGTTGTAGATATCTCTTAAATAACACCACGTTAAAATTTTGAATTTATTTTTTAACTCTTGTTTATTTTATGGTGCACGTGTTCTGTTAATCCCATAATACCAAGTACTTTATCATATTTGTAAAAAAACATTTAACAGCACATGTAATAGTCACAGCAATGGGTGGCCTGGTCAGTTAGTAGCTTTTAGAATACTATCGGCATCTCGTGACTTCGCTTGCATTTATATTATTATAAACTATGACAGTAACTCGTATATAACAGGACAGGTCATATAAGAACTTACTTGAATTGCTCGAACATGTTCCAACGCGATTCATTAAGCGCTGGAGTTTGCCATACATCAATTATGTATATTCTTATACGCAGGGTTTTTATTGTATTAAAAGACCTTGTACTTAAAAAAGTTTTACTAAGATGCGCACTGAGTAACGGTTTGGTGACAAGTGACTAACTTATGTAACATTTTATATTTTGAATGATACTATGAAATGTGATAATTCTGAAGTGAAATCTATATTGCATTAAACTTTTTGTGTAAAGTATAAACAAACATGACTTTCTTGTTTATAATATTAATAGGAACAATCGACATCGATGCAAGTATTTAGTGTCCCAGCACACCGACAAAGCCATCACTAATAGGGCGCTGTACAATGATCTCTGGCGGACAAAGCTACGTACGTACCTATTATCGATTGCCCTCAAACTGCCTTACTTAATTATGTATTATTTGCCAGCACAGTCATTCTATTATATTCTATAAAATTTATGCTAGATTATGAATATTGCTGACTTAACTAATATATTTGTTTATGAATATAGAAACAATCAACAACAATAATATTAATTGCAATCGCGATAAAAGCGATTGTAATAATGACAAAAAGGAGTAAACTACCTATTACTGAAAACCTACAATGCTTTATCACATAGATACAAGTTACACTATTGATAATAATGAAAAAAATAAATTATGTAACAGTAAATATTGAGAAACATTAAACAAAAAAAAATATAATCTAAAAGTAAGCTAAAATGAAAGATTAAGATTAAGCTAAAAAGTTAAAAATAATTATTGTTATCTGTTATATATCGATGTAAGAAAGCAGAATTGTCGTAACTTCAAAACCCAACTTTATACCAGAGCCAAAAAACTATCTCAAAACTTCAATTTTTTCATGTGTAGTGCCTAAAACTAGGCAGAAAACAAAGGTCGTATCGATGATAAATTGAATCGTAGGAAAGCGAGACCTAGAACATTTGAAGCGGTATTTTTTTATACAAGAATATGGTAAAAAGTAATTTAGCTCAAAATGCAAGTTACGATATTTCCGCTTCCTCCCGTCGATATGTAATTAAAAATCATGTGTAACTTTGCAGTGTATGCTAGTCTAAATATAAATATTATAGCTTTAAATATAAGGCTTTTCTCAAGGGAAGTTACGAGTTTATTCACACCACTTGTTAATTAAGTAGTGATTTCCAACACAGACAATTCCATGGACTACAAAAATATTATGAGAATATTTCTCAAATATTTAAATTGATGAAACTTAATTTAGAATTAAACTATGATTTTACGAATACCTTATGATGTGATTAAACAACGTCAAATGAATTTAAACATTCTATGAAGTAATTACATTACAATTGGATTAAAAATAGCTTGGCAAGCTATTGCTATTTCGATGCAATAACTTTACTTAACAACAAGCTTTCCAAGTTTTCCGTTATACCATCTTGTGCTTATCCTACTTAGACTAAATAATTTGTAAAGGTGTGAAAAGAAAAATATTTCGTAATATAATGAACAACCATCAAACCTCAATCTATACATATAAATAAAATTAAAGTTTCTATTGTTTGTTTGACTGAATTTATATTTAATCTTTGCTTCAGAGGTTAAATAGCAACATTTTTAACAAAGATCATTTTCAAACAGTTTCTATAAGCGTTAAATAGTAATGTTGGAGTTTTTAGCTGGATCTTGGAATGCCATGTAATGGATTTAATATTTTATTCATAATCTTGTGTTATATCGCTCTATATTTTGTAATATTGATAGTGCTTTACGTAACATGGTTCGGTTATTATACACATATGAAATGGATGGGAAATAATACCACAGAGCATGGATTCTGATTTGTCACAAAAACTCCCATAAAAATTCTAACACCCACCTCTCGCCGGAGACCACCTCTCCTCCCCTCCCTCTCTCCCCCAACACAGATTGGCAACGCACTTGCGACTCCCCTGGTGTTGCAAGTGTCCATGGACGATGGTGATCACTTAATATCAGGCGACCCACCTGTTCATTTGCCTCCTGCAAAAAATTATAACAAGACAACCATCATCTTAAAATATCGCAACTTCATTAAAACTATCGCAAGCAACTTGTAATATCATTCATTTACCTTCTAGACAATGGGAGTGATCTATTCGAAAATTGCTTTCCAAAAATGAAATAAGAACAAGCAGTAGTAATTAATGCAATTACAATTATAAAATACAGACCTCAATCCGAATAAAACAGATTGTTACGACTAAACAGCAATTAGTTTATAGAATCAATATTTATATATATTTGAAAATGAATTTATGTCGGAGTAAAACAGACATAATGTCAATACGTCGCCAAATGCATTAACGTCCAGTTTGTTACCAATGCACGTGACATAGCCCACGGTACACATGTGTGCGATGTGTGTGATTGTTTGTGCTTTGTTTTGTGTGTGTGTGTTTAACGACACCGAACGCTTCGGTTAGCAAACAGTTAATTACAGTCTGATCGATTTCGACTCTAGGGATGTCGTTAGTGCGGAGACGCCGTCGATATTTTATCGATTTCTTATATCATTTTTCTACAACATACTTAAATTAAATTGTAGTTAAATCAGGCCGAGTACACCCGGTTCTTTTTGCTCTCACTCTATATTTTCTATATTTCTATTGACAGACGTAATCTCTTTCGCCTTATAATAAACTTCATACAAATAATTAGAGATAAAAAACCAACAATAATGTAGTTTAATTTTTGTATACTTATCTAATAGATTTAGAAATAAGGTCAGTAAACACAAATTAAAATTGCTATGCTATTGAACAAGGGAATGTTTTATTGGTTTTGTTCTATACGTATATTTTTTCTTTGTTTTATAATGGAGTTATTATATAATGACTATAGAAATAGAAATTCGGAAAAAGTGAATATTGTTATGTCAATGTTTGATACACTTCGGCCGTGGCTGACTGTGAGAGTGACGCATCTTGGTATTGTTTTAATGGTCATTGTTATAATATAACTCGGTAATGTCACTGGCACTGCAATACATGAAATTTTATACCGATCTGTCAATCGTGACGAAAATTGGTATACGTTGATATTTAAGAATATAGAATATTTAAACAATATACAATTTGCTATAACTTAACAACTCATTATAATAACAATAGCTTCAAATAATAACAAATGAGAACCGCGAGCACGACTAGTAATTTTATATTTATGACTATGTTTTCATATGCGGTTCATCAGTAAATTGTCATTGACTGAATCGTATATAGAAGCTATAAGACAAATTCATGATTCTTCTACTTAAAAAACTTAAATCTACAATTGAACTGAAACTGTTAATTAAATAGAATAGATTGATTTCTTCTTTTCGCGGTGTTATGACATGAAAAAAAAATATTTTATTTATATATATGAAAAATACAGCAAACAGCAATTAAAAAATAACGACTAATCACAATGAAAATATACCGGACAACATAAGGTTTACATTATAAGATATATATTTAAGAATTATACTTAAATATGGATAAGATAAACGATGAAAATACAATGTATGAAACAGTAAGAACTAACATAAAACGATTAATAGTTTCATATATATATATATAAAAAAAGTATACATCGTAAAAATATGAACGTTTCGAGTACATCACTATCACATCGCGTCAATTATATTTCGTATTCGGTTAATAAAGCGTTTGTAATAAAAATAAAGCTAAGTGCACACGGATATTATACTGAACGGCTATAAAACTACAACTCAAACAATGTTTAACCGAATGACGTATATAAAATAGACATAAAAATAATGCATCTATATAATAATGATATAGTATATTAACAATTTAACGTACTAATGTATTCGCGATCGTTAATCATTTGAAATGAAACGTGTGTTTCGGGTTTTATTACCGTTTTTATGCGTTTGCCGAAATGTTTACGTATTTCCCTTGTAATAATATATAATCGAAATCGAAAACCGATGTTATGTTATTCGTAAATTGGTTGCAGTCAGAATGAGTTATTCGTTTCCTGTGAATATTTTATTCGATTAAATATTTCAAGGAATCTATGATTCTGTGTGTATGATTCTTATTATCTTTTATAATGATATTTTTTCTGGCGTTGGTTTTTTTGAGGACATCGCTTCACGTACGGCTATTAAATTCTAAACTAAGCATAACTTGTATTATCTATACTAATATTATAATGAGGTAACGTTTGTGAGTTTGTGACGTTGTAGGGGGTAAACTTAGGAATTACTCGTCCGATTTGAATAATTCTTTCAGTGTTATATAGCTCATTTATCGAGAATGGTTATAGACTATATATCATCACGTAAAGACCAATAGGAGCGAAGCACAGATGAAATATGTTTCAAAATCGGGATGATTTTTCCCATAGAGAATGCGAACGAAGTCGCGGGCAGAGTCTAGTTACAACTAAACAACTTTCTGTTTCTGAGCTATGTGTGTACTTTACCAACTTTAAAAAGGCAAAGACAATTAAAAAGGATGTTACAACCTTTATTTTTTTTTTTTTTCGAAATGAAAACGCTGTTGACCTGGAAAGATCTCTACAGCTTCACCGAACTATCCATACTGATTAAGTTTTGTGATGAACAAATACTATAAGTATTGCACTGTTGTCACTTACGTTCTGATGATTTTTAGAGGTAATTTTGTGGAGTCTATTTTTTATTATTATTTAATAAAATAATCATGTAAGCGATATGGTTGAGTTTATAATCGGTTCCGATTGAGGAAAGTAATATTATTTACGAAACAATGCTAATTAAATGATGCATTGCATTGTGCATTCAAAGATGCATTGGGCCAAAAATGTCACCACAGCGTGACGCCATGCGATTCTTTTATCCAGCAGTTTTCGGTCACCTTTACTAGGTCATCGGTCTTCCTAATAAAAATATAGAGCTGAATTTTTTCCCAGCATCTGTAATTAATTTTGATAACAACGTGAGCGAGTCACTGCCGCTTATGTGTACAAATTTTAAGGGCTATAACGCTGACTTTGACTCCGCTATGGGCTTCTTCAATACTGTTTTAAGCACAACCTTTTTAATTGCCAGTTAAGAGACATAGAACACAGGATCTAATTAAAAAATATAATTGATATTCCGATAATATACAAACTCATTAACCGGATAGTCGTATATCACAGATACAATAGAGGCCGACGCTTCCGTGTAATTGCAGTGCAAATTAATCCGTGCGACGCGTGACATTTGACTGTGCACACATTGTAGCGTTTGTGTCGCTGATAATGATGCTGTCATTGTAGAAGATTCAGCGTTTTCTGCAATACTTCTATAGATACTAGCTTTTACTCATGTGTACGCTTGTGTTAGAGTACTAGATATTTGATCTAAACTTAGGTAGCAATATTTTTTTGTCTGATGAAATTTCTAATGAAATTAATGAGTTTCCATCACGGAAAGCTAATAATCTAATGAAAAAACGAATCCTTTATAGACTTTTTAGTACACGAGGCCCCTTTTTATAAAGTATGGATACACATATATAATTCATATAATATTCAGAGACAACTCAGTCTTATACGATAATGGAACCTGCGGCCATAAGGATTAGTAGTAGGTTTTTCCACTCCATCGTGAAATCTGTCGATTATAAAGTAATTTAGGGAACACTTGAATAATATTTCGTAAAGAAATTAGATCTAAAAGCCTGTCCGATTATGTGGCAAAACAAGATCAAAATCATATAGATATCTTTATACAGAATTCCAAGGAAGTATGCATGAATTAAGTTCAAGTTGATTGAGCTGATTCAAAAGAGTAATTTCACAACACTGAGGTTTTATATTGGCCTGTATAGTAGTAGTTCATAATTAATTTTAGGTCATGAAATTAGTTTGGATTTTTTTTTGTCGACTATTATAGGTTGTAAATTTATATAATAACTAAGTTTTGCCTGAGTTCGTGCAAATATAGTAAAAGGTATTTTACTATACCTCAGAAACAGTACTGGATGAGAAGTACTCTATATTGTTTTTTCTGTACCTAACCTTGACAAAGTATTTGCAAAATTTGAAGATGATCAGTTCAAGAAATAAATATTCACATTTATAGTAGGTATTAGTTAGAATTACTCTTTATTATAATAATAATATATTTATAGGTTTCCTTCCACGAACGACTCGACTGTGGAATGAGTTTCCTGCTGAAGTTTTTCTTGGGGACAACAGTATGGAGTACTTCAAGGGTAAAAGAAATAGGTTATTTAGGGGTGGGCAACGCGCATGTGACACTTCTAATATTACAAGCGTCCATAGGCTACGGTGACCGCTTTACACCAGGCGGCCCGCATGCTTGTTTGCTACCGAAGTAGTATAAAAAAAAATCATAATATGTTCATTTAAAAACATATACATACCTTTTT